>CM064502.1:23685809-23774420 GCA_032716605.1 Paralithodes platypus
TGGATTTCCGAAGAATCCATCCTACATGAATCAATTGCCTGAAGGGCTGACTTTGAATCCGAAAAAAAATTACAAAGTTTACAGGAGGAGAAGCCTCGGCAAAATGTTATGGCCCGTTCAATTGCAAAAAGTTCAGAAGTGAATACAGACGTATGGAGTCGGCAAACGGGTACCTGAGGCGACATTCGGTCGACCACACACTCGTTGCACCCAAAACGATCATCATGCCGACTTAGAGCCACCGGTGATTCGGTGTAGAGGTGGAAAGGAAGCTAGGTGTCTGATGAGGACCGGATTGGAAAGCTGTCCAGAATTTCCACCTCCGGCACCTGACATTTGGGGGAGAGGGAGCCACTGAGTATCCATGGTATATGCGGCAGCTCCAAGAGGCGCTATCTTTAATACAACTAGCCTGGGGGTCAACATTAGAGAGGTCATAACCTAGCTGTCGCGTTAGGAAGTGAAGCCCGCACAGCCACCGACTTGGAGGGCCCCATGCACCCAAGCACATGCTCGTCAACTGCCGGCCATGCTCCCACAAGCCGTAATGGCCGTAGCGAACGTTTACGGTGTAGTGAAATACCGAACAAGAGGAGCATGATGGTTACGACGAAGAACGGAGGGAGCGCAATGATAGCTTCTACTTCCCATACGCTCACAACACGAGTACAACCGAAGGGCTCCAAGACACAAACGAAAGACAGGACAGTCTGAAACACATCCAACCTCCCTCAAGGTACAAGCGGACGCCGTACGCCATACACCCTGCGAGCCATAGTCGAACTTTGAACGAATAAGGGACTTATACATCATCAGTCACAGACGTTCTGTTGGCTCCCCCAGTCACGACCAGAAAGGTATTTACGGTAATTTAACACTTTATACTGCAAGAATTAATCAGAATAAATGACATGATACTTCCAAGGGATTGGTATGACGTTAGCGCAAAGTGCCATGAGTTTGGAAACTTTCCAGACGTTTCCAAATCTCATTGTACAATGCTAGCAGCTTAGTCAGGTTTGTCCGACTAAGATGCTGAAAGATCATACCGTAGGTGACTTGCGAAGGACCCCTACTCGAACCTTTACAGGATTTTAGGGTTCAAGGAGAAGTTCCTTCGTTGTAAACTCCCAGTTGTAGTCATAGAGGTTACCTTCTTCCTGTGGCAAAGTCAAAATTATGGAGTTCGGCCTAGCCGCTTATGAACTAAAAAAACGGGGATCGTAGTTGGCCGAAACCTGCTAACAATCCTCAAAATGCCTGGTCGAGCGATGTTGGCAACGTCCACGGGATCATCAATGACATTACCATCCACCCTGAGAGTGGTGGATGGTTTATACTGGTTATACTTGTTGTTTAAGGTATATTTATTGTGGACCAGACCTCTTTAAAAGCGGCCGTGACATTTGAATTCACCGTGGACGACATAAGAACGCCAGGCACTTACGTATTTTGCGGACCGAATAACTCTGCCTTTGCCTAAGCCCTTGGATTTCTTATAAGCAAATGAGGTTGTCGTCCCGAGCGTCTGAATATCAAAAATCCTAGTATCGCCCTATTACGTTTAGTTAGGCGCTTGTCGGCAGTCCGGTGACGCACCAACAGAACTCTATGCTTCGTGTGGACTGTAGAAGTTTTAGGAATAGCCAACTACTCGGCTCACCCACCCGCGTGCTAAGATGCAAGTCTGAATGTGAGGGTTACACCTTGTCATTAATGTCCACCCCCCAGCCTGAATATCAAAAGTTTGGCTATGTCTAGAGCCAGCAGGGCAGCACCCCAATCTGCCGTCTTAAAGTTAAATTTAATAGGAACCCCGGCGGTGGACAGAAAGTCAAAGTTTCTCGGTTCGCATGAATAAGAAAAGACAGATCAGGCAGGGGGTCCATTTTCCTTGCATTTCTGCAAATGTCGATGCTCTTCGTAAAGTGGCCCCAAGTGACGTTAGGTAGTATTTATGGAGTAAGACCAAAGACAGGTCAATGCATGATAGCCGATATTTCTGCCCCGTACGATCGTCTACACGAGTCGCACTAACCATCGTTCAAAGACAGAGGTCAGATTGAAGTAAACATTAGCCATATTGTTTGCCGCTGACCATCACAGACCCCATACTACCCCATTGATGATGATGTTGCATTAAAATCGTCCTAAAATGTATTTTGGAATTGGGCAAAGAACAAAAAAAGAGAAAGGAAAGACTCATCATCAATCGGAACCTGAGGAGGACATACCGCCAGCAAATCCCTTCACCACCTTCCCGCTGTCCCTTCTCTCTCGTCTCGTGTTCGATTCCTCCAACCCCCCGCCCCCCCCAACCCCCTGTATCCCTCCACCATCAGAACCTTTAACATAATTAAATTACTACCGAACGATATAAGTAATACCACTGGTCGCCAGCCACCTTTCCAAGCCCAATAAACTATCCATATGCGGCATGAGAGGGACAGCGGTATTAAAGAGATGTGTTAAACTGGTCGAAAATAACTCCCATCCATTTCTACCTCAATGCCGGGGTTCCTGAATCCTGCGTGGCAAAATCTAGAGAGGACCCGTAGAAAAATATTCTTAACCGGTACATGGCGAACACATCAACTTTTGGGTACTCCAGGAGTGTCCAGTACATCCACAGTGGCCGCGTAGATGAGGTGGAATTGGTTTCACTATGCCGCAGTAGTGTAATAATCCATATCCTCGAGAAATGGCGACCCGTTCCGATAGCTTACAACCCGCTGCAGCAGGGAGGCCTTAGCCATTAACAACTGTTACCAGAACGATGCTGGACGCCTCTCCCCTCCCCACATTCCGCTAAAATATACCGAATTTATCTTCGTAATTAACTTCCGGATTTCCACATGTCTTACGTTTGGAAAAATACAATTGTGTTATTACTTTCGATGATATTTACATGTAGATATGTCAGAAAAGGATAAGAAAGGCAGAAATATTGAACTTAATACTAGCGATAGAGGACGAAGGGTAAAATTAGATAAATATAAGCCACCATGAGCAATGCTAAAATACAATAAACTGATGTATATTTGTATTTTGTCTTCTTATTATAAATGCAATAAAAACCCGCTTAAACACACGAATATAAGGCAAAATTACCCAGAAATGTAATGCTTGAAACATCTGCTTATATTTCCCATGTTGGCCAATATCATCCAACTCATAGCAGTGATATATTTCGTAACATAATAGATTCAACAATTAACTGCATGCCCATTAACCATAAATTACAGCCCATAATATTAAAATAATTGTAGTTTCGTTTATTTTTAGAAGTACAAAGAATTTAGCCCTTGGATTCTAGTAATCGTTGAAAAGTTGCCAATACCTGCCAGATACTTGATATTTTGGTTAGTCGAGGTGTGTTGAACGCGTGCATTCTCAATTCTGAAATGAACCCGATCTCGCTCATTTCGTTTCAGAATTCATCGATTTCCCAAAACTGTCGAGACACACGATTTTCCATTAGACTTTTCGCTCATAGGGGATAGGTACACCACAAAAACTTAAACCTTTTTCAATTCTGATAACGCCAATCGAAAGATAAACAAATCTGCATATTTTTGGATACCAAACTAACTTCGAACAAATCTTTGAAAGGGTCAAAAATTGCACAAAC
The DNA here is from genome assembly GCA_032716605.1 of Paralithodes platypus. NCBI lineage: Eukaryota > Metazoa > Arthropoda > Malacostraca > Decapoda > Lithodidae > Paralithodes > Paralithodes platypus. The sequence goes on from CM064502.1 coordinate 23,689,441, forward strand.
AACCCTGAAATTTACGGGAATGTTTCACCTCGGCTTTAAGCACGTATCAGGGATGCGGTCACCGAGGCAAAGTTCGAATCTTTTCAAGGCATACGTTTTACTGTTATTCGATAAATTTTACAATATTTCGACCCTATATTAGTGTTCAGTTCCCAGGGTAAATCCAAGAAATCGAGGAAGCTAGTAGTGTTGGAACTAGTGAGTGAGAGTGATGGGGATGGCTTCTCGGCTTATATCACCCTTTATACAGCAATATTCGGCCCTCCACAGCCCAGGTCATCCTTCACATCGGTTCAGGAGGTAAGCAAGAGTATATATATATATCACCTGTAGGCATATGTTTGCATTATTATGTTATATAAGACCAACTTTGCCTGGCCCCTACCCCTCATCTCATATAGGTCGTAATATAGGATTATGACAGTATATTAAACCCAGATAGCCTAGTATATCCACTTAGTAATGTACAGCGAAGTGCTTAAACATATATTATGGCTTAGGAGATCTGTAAATGGTAACGGTAACCAAGCGGCTCGCTTGGTGTAGTGACTAGCGTCTCGGACTTCCACCAGAAGGCCCGGGATCGCGCCCACGCTCGGCGCATTAAAGATTTTTCACAAGCACTGAGTCGTTACCATCCCTCATGAGCAAGGGGATGGGGTAGTAGGTACAGGACCCCAATGGAATACGCCTAATCGGCCTTATTGGGCTATCCTTAGCTGCCTTAGCATGTGCTAGCTTTAAGAACTATTATTTATTTCAATAGGGTGATTATTACTAGATGAGATCATACGGTAAGGTTTGGGAAGCTGGATCATATCTGGTAACACTGCATGTCACTTGTTGAGAAGTTTGTGTATGTATGTATGTACAGTATGTGTGTCGGTGGTGGTGGATGGCGAGATATGTAGTATATACTCCGTAGAGTTGAGAGAGGGAGGGAGGTACTGTGTGGTGTAGAGGAAAAGATTGGGGTGGATGGCGAGATATGTAGTAGATACTCCGTAGAGTTGAGAGAGGGAGGGAGGTGCTGTGTGTGTAGAGGAAAGGATTGGGGTGGATGGCGAGATATGTAGTGGATACTCCGTATAATTTAGAGAGAGGTAGTGTCATGACAGCTAGCCTATATCTGGACTATATTAGGGTATTATGTTTCTCCTCAGAAATTATATGATTGCGCATGTGCCTATGTAAATGCTGGAAGAGAATACCCTAGTTTAAATATACAGTATATATATATATATATATATATATATATATATACCGGTATATACTGTATATATATATATATTATATACCGTATATACTGTATATATATATATATATATTATATATATATATATATATATATATGTGTGTGTGCTTGTCCGTATTCCTACGGCTAGGGAAACTCAATCATTAACGGTGGTAATTACTATAGGTTTACCGTATTCCAGGCCAGTCAATGTACAATGTTGGGGCAAATTGAACTACTGGAATATTATTACGGTATGTAATTGCAATCACATTATTTTTCACGTCATATTAACTGGCTAGAAATACGGCAAAACTATAAATGTAAGGTAACTTAATGGGGCCCACAGAGGGTCGCTCTCGGGCGGCATAATGTGCAGGGATGGTGTAGGGTGCTTAAGGGTTAGGAACAGTATAAGGGAAAGGATTAAGTTGACAATTATTAGTTCTGAAAGACTCAAGAGTAGGATTATCAACTGTAGTAAATGACACAGACAGTAATGATAAAGTTTGTCTAGGAATACAAGCCTTAGATAAACAGCTGTATCATAAAGAAACATAAATATTCCACCAGTCAACATCAACTACACACACGTACACACTGAACCCGTGACACGCACGTACGAACACACAGCCAGGCGGACAGAGACCCTATAGAATACAGAGACTGGCAGAGAGACACTATCGAATACAGAGACTTGGGAGAGAGGCAGGGAAAGGATTGTGACCTCGAAAATACTGTAAGTTAGGTTAGGTTAGGTTAGGTTAGGATAGGTCCTGTTAAATCCAGACTTGTTGGGATTGGTTCGGGATGGTGTTGCAGGCAGAGGTGCCAACCCTACCGAGCTGTATACATCAGATAATCAGCATAGGGGTACGAATACTTCTTTGACCGAGTGTACAACAGTGTCCTAACAGAACACTGGAGACTTTAAGAGCGTGAAGATAGCAATTGAAGAAACCCTGACCATTATAGTCAAGACTCTAGCCTTAACCTTCTGAGGCGAGGCGGAAACCTCTATCAAGTGAGCGACGCCTATGTAAGTTATGGCACTCTTTTATGTAAACACATTTTCGTTTTACCAATATTTGGAAAGCGAATTTTATAATCTTAAACAACACTACTGCAGTGCTATTAGAAACAATTTATTAGGGAAAATGGGGACCAATAGACTAGTCATAGTTTTCTCATTATAGTCCGCGGTTTTCATAATAAACGCTCCTGCTTAACAAACCTCTTAAACTCTTCCATGCTATCCTCAACCTATATGATGAGAGTAAAGCTGTCGATATTATATACCTTGATTTTCAAAAGGCCTTTGACAAAGTTCCAATAAACCCAATCAAGACCTCATCAAATTCAACGCCTCCTGGTGTGCCCTTCATGCCCTGAGATACCCTACACTCGACATCTCAGCCAGAAGGGACACTACCTCAGCCAGCCCAACCATCAGCAAGCATACAGCCTGCTGGCTTAGATTCAATTTTTGAATCCTTTCCAATTAGTCCTAGGATAGAAAGGACAGTTACAAACGCTGAGGCTTGTTATAATTGACAATTTAAGTGCCAATTATAACGCTGGAGGCTGAGGAACACAGAATTGACTTGGTTTGAGTAACGGTCAAGCAATTGCTCTATTTAACAATTCAGATGTAACTCAGAAGTCCCTAGTAAAGTTTAAAGTGAAAGTTATTGTTATGATGGTCGCTGTTACTGAATTCATCACCAACATTCAAATTCTCTATTAATTCTTCTTTTGTTGCAAGTACAATGTCAAGAACGTTATTACCACGGGTCGGTGTTCGAACAAATTGATAAAGCGAACTCTTTTGCAAGTTCGTATACAAGTCATGTCCGGAGTGGGAAGTAAGAGTATCGCCCCACTTGGTCACAGGTAAATTAAAGTTGCCAAAAATTACGGTATCTTGTGAGTTACTTACATCTGCAATTTGTTCGTAAATTTCTCGGTCAGTTTGCACTGATTGAGCTGGAGGTCTGTATATTAACGCAAGTATTATTTTTGTACCTTTATTATGCTTTATTAGCACAAAAGATGTGTCAACATTCACAATTTGAGGTTTTGACAAGAGGGTAGGGTTAAGACTTTCTTTGATATAAAGTAAAACGCCACCTCCATTTTGATTTATTCGGCTTTTCTCAAACATTACATAACCGGGAAGTTAATACTCTGCTAAAAAGTCTCTGTCTTCTGTATTGAGCCAAGATTCTGTTATGCCAATCACATCATAATTGTCTGTAAACACTAGCTCCTCTAAATCTGAAAATGTATTGCGTATGCTACGAGCGTTTGCATAGAAAACCTTTAAATTTTTTATTTTAGAACTCACGGAACGCTCTTTAATAATGTTGTTGGTTCTTGTCCGATCTACATGTATGTTCATGGCTGTCCTCGGTCCTCGCTGTCTTCGGTCCTTATCACTGGTGGTCCTCTAGTGGTTACACCAGCTCTAATGTTGAGCTGGGGTACTTGTTTGGACGTAACTCGTGGTTCTCAATTATTAGGTGAGTGTTAAAGCTATAATATTAACTAACATTTTCTGTGTGTGTGGCGTCTTTTAGAGTTTGTGTTGGCTATATTTAAATGCTTGTGTGCAGTTTAGGAAAGTTCTGTGTTACTAAAAGAAAGATGATTATGATAGTTTGTACCAGGGGGTGATTTATAGAGATAATTCCTGATTTAATTTGGATCGTCTTATGTTAGTAAAGACGTCACCCGTACTGTAAGGGGTTGAAGTTTTGTGTGAGTGACAGAATGATATAATACTGTATATACAATTTGTTTTGTGGTGTAGTAATATTCCATAAAATGTTAATTGTTAACTACAAGCACTAGGACACAGGATCGTTGCTTTGACTAGAATATATTTGGTATCACCGGTTTGTAGTACATGTACTTGAAGAATTGATTTGTCAACGTTACTAAATAGATAGTAAATAATACTAGTTAATATAAGTGGACAAAGTTTTATCCTTTAGAGTCAATAATTTATTATAGAATTAAAATTTGAATAATTATTTCTTAGGATACCTGTGCAGTGGTCAATATTTGAGGTGTGGGTGACATGCGATATGTAGATACTATAGTAAAGGTTTAACAATTAATTTTCTGTAATATAACATAATTACTAATTAGATAAATTATTATGGAGTTGGTTATGATATTGTATAAGTTATTCAACTGTTAGATACTATTGGTTGTAATTCTTATTATCGACAAACTAATTAATATTGAAATTATTTCGGAGCTACGGCTTCGCAGTGATATTGTTATTGGTGTTACTATGTTTGTTTTTGTTTCAGTTAATCATCAACAATAAAGATGCATTACCGGGTGACCACAATGGTTTGAGTTACTTCTAACAATTTCTCTAAAATGAAATACAGACAAAATTAATTAAGTGAACAAACAAAGCAACATAGGAGGTCCTGTGAGCATAATAAATAATGAGTGAACGCAATAGCATAAAACAATATGCTAAAAAGGAACATAGGAAATAAAGAAAATATCACCACCAAAAACATAACTCAAGTTACAACTCTCTGAATAATTGATCTCTTTCAGGTAATCCATCAATTTGTCAACCACAACAATATCCCCATCACCCAGGATCGAGTCCAAAGTAATGGGGACGTTATTTGCCCTGCAGTACATCAGGAGAGGGCTACGCTCCTCCACAAATCTGCCACAGGACAAAAGGATATGGTTGATCAAGAGAATCCCGCCACAGGTGGTACATTGCGGCGGGAATACACGGTCAATATATGGTTTCATGTGAGTTAAGAATGTGCAATTCATCCTCAGGCGAGCTAAAATAACTTCCTTCCTCCGGGAGCGACGGTTAGCTGAGGGCCAAACCCCAATTGTCGGTTTGACTGTATGAATAGGCAGGTTGGTCCACTGACTTTGCCACAAAAGATTAATTAATTGCTTACCGAAAGAGAGACTTGACTGTAGATCCCGAGGGATGACCCATGGCTCCTCGAGTTCTACCGCCGATTTTGCAAGTGCGTCAGCCTGCTCATTGTCGAAAATACGACAATGACCAGGCACCCAAATCAGAGAGAAGGACTTGCAACTTGAGTGCAACCTATTGATAATGCGGCCCTGGATTTCCGAAGAATCCGTCCTACATGAATCAATTGCCAGAAGGGCTGACTTTGAATCCGAAAAATTACAAAGTTTACAGGAGGAGAAGCCTCGGCAAAATGTATGGCCCGTTCAATTGCAAAAAGTTCAGAAGTGAATACAGACATATGGATCGGCAAACGGTACCTGAGGCGACATTCGGTCGACCACACACTCGCACCCACACATTCATCCGACTTAGAGCCACCGGTGATTCGGTGTAGAGGTGGAAAGAAGCTAGGTGTCTGATGAGGACCGATTGGAAAAGCTGGCGAATTTCCACCTCTGGCACCTGACATTTGGGGGAAGGGAGCCACTGAGTATCCATGGTATATGCGGGCAGCTCCCAAGGCGCTATCTTTAATACAACTAGCTGGTCAACATTAGAGAGGTCATAACCTAGCTGTCGCGTTAGGAAGTGAAGCCGCACAGCCACCGACTTGAGGGCCCCATGCAGCACATGCTCGTACTGCAGGAGGATCCCACAAGCCGGAAGGCCAAGCGAACGTTTACGGTGTAGTGAAATACCGAACAAGAGGAGCATATGGTTACGACGAAGACGGAGGGGCGGCACGTTAGCTTCTACTTCCATACGCTCCACACGAGTACACCGAAGGGCTCCAAGACACAAACGCAGACAGACATTCTGAAGCACATCCAACCTCCTCAAGGTACAAGCGGACGCCGACCCATACACCTGCGAGCCATAGTCGAACTTTGAACGAATAAGGGACTTATACATCATCAGTAAAGATGTTCTGTTGGCTCCCCAGTAACGACCAGAAAGGTATTTAAGGTAATTTAACTTTATACTGCAAGAATTAATCAAATAATTGACATGAGACTTTCAAGGGATTGGTATGACGTGCGCAAAGTGCCATGAGTTTGGAAACGTTCCAGACGTCCAAATCTCATTGTACAATGCTAGCAGCTTAGTCAGGTTGTCCGGACTAAGATGCTGAATCATACCGTAGGTGACTTGCGAAGGACCCGGACTCGAACCTTTACAGGATTTTAGGGCAAGGAGAAGTTCCTTCATTGTAAACTCAGTTGTAGTCAGAGTTTACTTCTTCTGTGGCAAAGTCAAAATTATGGAGTTCGGCCTGCCGCTTATGAACTAAAAAACGGGGATCGTAGTTGGCCGAACTGCTAACATCCGCAAAATGCCTGGCGAGCGTGTTGGCAACGTCCACGGGATCATCAGTGACATTACCATCCACCCTGAGAGTGGTGATGGGTTAACGGGTATACTTGTTGTTAAGTATATTTATTGTGGACCAGACCTCTTTAAGCGGCGTGAATTGATTCACCGTGGACACATAAGAACGCCAGGCACTACGTTTTGCGGACCGAATAACTCTCCTTGCCTCAGCCCTGGATTTCTCATAAGCAATGAGGTTGTCGTCCGAGGGCTGCTTATAAAAAATCCTGTATCGCCTATTACGTTTAGTGAGCGCTTGTCGGCAGTCCGGTGACCACCACAGAACTCTATGCTTCGTGTGGACTGTAGAAGTTTTAGGAATAGCAACCTTGGCTGCGTGTAAGATGCAAGTCTGAATGTGAGTAACCTTGTCATTAATGTCACCCCCTGAAATATCAAAGTTGGCGATTCTAGAGAAGGCCCCCCAATCTGCTTTCTTAAAGTTAAATTTAATGGGTGGCGGTGGAAGAGCAAAGTTGCATGAATAAGAAAGACAGATCAGCAGGGGGTCATTTCCCATAGAATCGTCGAAAGTGCCCCAAGTGACGTTAGGTAGTATTATGGGAGAAGACAAAGACAGGTCAATGCATGATGTGTGGCCCGTACGATCGTCTACACGAGTCGCACTACCATCGTTCAAAAGACAGAGGTCAGATTGAAGTAAAACATTAGCCATTTGTTTGCCGCGACCATCACACCCCATACTACCCCATTGATGATGATGTGCATTAAAATCGTCTAAAATTTATTTTGAATTGGGCAAAGAATAAAAAAGAGAAAGGAAAGAATCATCATCAATCGGAACCTGAGGAGGACAATACAGCGAGCAAATCCTTCACCTCCTCCCGCTCCCTTCTCTCTCGTTCTTTCCTCCACCCCCCCCCCCCCTGTATCCCTCCACCATCAGACCTTTACATAATTAAAATTACTACCAACGATATAATTAATACAACTGGTCGCACGACACCTCTCCAAGCCCAGTAAAACTATCAGATGCGGCATGAGAGGACAGCGGTATTAAAAGAGTGTTAAATGGTCGAAAATAACTCCCTCCATTTCTACCTCAATGCCGTCCTGAATCCTGCCTGGCAAAATCTAGAGAGGACCCGTAGAAAAATATCTTACCGGTACATGGCGAACACATCACTTTTGGTACTCCAGGGGTGTCCAGTATATCCACAGGGCCGCGTAGATGAGGTGGAGATGGTTCACTAGGCACAGTAGGTAATATCCTCGGAGAAATGGCGACCCGTTCCGAGAGCTTACAACCCGCTGCGCAGGGAAGCCGGTAGCCATTAACAACTGTTACCAGAACGATGCTGGACCCTCTCCCTCCCACTTCCGCTAAAATATACCGAATATATCTTCGTAATTACTTCGATTTCCACATGTCTTACGTTTGGAAAAATACAATTGTGTTATACTTCGATGATATTTACATGTAGATATGTCAGAAAAGGATAATATTATTTTTATTAATCTCACCACCACACCCCCAATGAAATTAATTAAAGTATATATGATCCACCGGGATTCGAACCCGGGTTATCACACACATATTTTTGCCACCTTAACCATTACACCACCAGGACGGTTAAAGGTTTATGCACACGCCTACGACTTATTATCCATTCTCGAATACTGGATATTAATCTAATCATGTTCATATTCCCATCCGCACCATGGTAGCCTACTGTTTAAGTGAGAGGAAAGAATATTCATGGGGCACAGATCATATAGACCGGCCTCTCGAAGAAATATCCCTAAACCTACTAATAATATTATTTTTATTAATCTCACCACCACACCCCCAATGAAATTAATTAAAGCATATATGATCCACCGGGATTCGAACCCGGGTTATCACACACATATTGTTGCCACCTTAACCATTACACCACCAGGACGGTTAAAGGTTTATGCACACGCCTACGACTTATTATCCATTCTCGAATACTGGATATTAATCTAATCATGTTCATATTCCCAACCGCACTATGGTAGCCTACTGTTTAAGTGAGAGGAAAGAATATTCATGGGGCACAGATCATATAGACCGGCCTCTCGAAGAAATATCCCTAAACCTACTAATAATATTATTTTTATTAATCTCACCACCACACCTCCAATGAAATTAATTAAAGTATATATGATCCACCGGGATTCGAACCCGGGAGAAAGGCAGAAATATTGACTTAATAGCGATAGAGAACGAAGGGTAAAATTACATAAATATAAGCCACAATAGCATGCTAAAATACAATAAACTGGTGTATATTTGTATTTTGCTTATTATAAATGCAATAAAAGCCGCTTAACACACGAATATAAGGCAAAATACCCAGAAATGTAATGCTTGAAACATCTGCTTATATTTCCCATGTTGGCCAATAATCAAACTCTAGCAGTGATATATTTCGTAACATAATAGATTCAACAATTAACTGCATGCCCATTAACCATATTACAAGCCCATAAATTAAAATAATTGTAGTTCGTTTATTTTTAGAAGTACAAGAATTTAGCCCTTGGATTCTAGTAATCGTTGAAAAGTTGCCAATAACTGCCAGATAATTGATATTTTGGTTAGTCGAGGTGTGTTGAACGCGGCATTCTCATTTTGAAATGAACCCGATCTCGCTCGTTCCGTTTCAGAATTAATCGATTTTCCCAAAACTGTCGGACACGCGATTATCCATTAGACTTCGCTCATAGGGGATAGGTACAGAAAAACTTAACCTTTTTCAATTCTGATAACGCTAATCGAAAGATAAAACAAATCTGCATATTTTGGATACCAAACTAACTTCGAACAAATCTTTGAAAGGGTCAAAAATTGCGCAAACAACCCTGGAATTTACGGAAATGTTTCACCTCGGCTTTAAGCACGTATCAGGGATGCGGGCGCCGAGGCAAAGTTCGAATCTTTTCCAGGGATCCGTTTTATTGTTATTCGATACATTTTAAAATATTTCGACCTTATTTTAGTATTCAGTTCCCAGGGCAAATCCAAGACATCGAGGAAGCTAGTAGTGTTGGAACGAGTGAGTGAGAGTGATGATGGTGGCTTCTCGGCTTATATCACCCTTTATACAGCAATATTCGGCCCTCCACAGCCCAGGTCATCCTTCACAACGGTATAGGAGGTAAGCAAGAGTATATATATATATATCACCTGTAGGCATATGTTTGCATTATTATGTTATATAAGACCAACTTTGCCTGGCCCCTACCCCTCATCTCATATAGGTCGTAATATAGGATTATGACAGTATATTAAACCCAGATAGCCTAGTATATCCACTTAGTAATGTACAGCGAAGTGCTTAAACATTATATTATGGCTTAGGAGATCTGTAAATGGTAACGGTAACCAAGCGGCTCGCTTGGTGTAGTGACTAGCGTCTCGGACTTCCACCCAGAAGGCCCGGGATCGCGCCCACGCTCGGCGCATTAAAGATTTTTCACAAGCACTGAGTCGTTACCATCCCTCATGAGCAAGGGGATGGGGTAGTAGTACAGGACCCCAATGGAAATACGCCTAATCGGCCTTATTGGGCTATCCTTAGCTGCCTTAGCATGTGCTAGCTTTAAGAACTATTATTTATTTCAATAGGGTGATTATTACTAGATGAGATCATACGGTAGGGTTTGGGAAGCTGAGTCATATCTGGTAACACTGCATGTCACTTGTTGAGAAGGGTGTGTATGTATGTATGTACAGTATGTGTGTCGGGTGGTGGTGGTGGACGGCGAGATATGTAGTAGATACTCCGTAGAGTTGAGAGAGGGAGGGAGGTACTGTGTGTGTAGAGGAAATGATTGGGGTGGATGGCGAGATATGTAGTAGATACTCCGTAGAGTTGAGAGAGGGAGGGAGGTGCTGTGTGTGTAGAGGAAAGGATTGGGGTGGATGGCGAGATATGTAGTGGATACTCCGTATAATTTAGAGAGAGGTAGTGTCATGAACAGCTAGCCTATATCTGGACTATATTAGGGTATTATGTTTCTCCTCAGAAATTATATGATTGCGCATGTGTCTATGTAAATGCTGGAAGAGAATACCCTAGTTTAAATATACAGTATATATATATATATACCGGTATATACTGTATATATATATATATAGTATATACCGTATATACTGTATATATATATATATATATATATATATATATATATATATATATATATATATATATGTGTGTGTGTGCTTGTCCGTATTCCTACGGCTAGGGAAACTCAATCATTAACGGTGGTAATTACTATAGGTTTACCGTATTCCAGGCCAGTCAATGTACAATGTTGAGGCAAATTGAACTACTGGAATATTATTACGGTATATTAATTGCAATCACATTATTTTTCACGTCATATTAACTGGCTAGAAATACGGCAAAACTATAAATGTAAGGTAACTTAATGGGGCCCACAGAGGGTCGCTCTCGGGCGGCATAATGTGCAGGGATGGTGTAGGGTGCTTAAGGGTTAGGAACAGGATAAGGGAAAGGATTAAGTTGATAATTATTAGTTCTGAAAGACTCAAGAGTAGGATTATCAACTGTAGTAAATGACACAGACAGTAATGATAAAGTTTGTCTAGGAATACAAGCCTTAGATAAACAGCTGTATCATAAAGAAACATAAATATTCCACCAGTCAACATCAACTACACACACGTACACACTGAACCCGTGACACGCACGTACGAACACACAGCCAGGCGGACAGAGACCCTATAGAATACAGAGACTGGCAGAGAGACACTATCGAATACAGAGACTTGGGAGAGAGGCAGGGAAAGGATTGTGACCTCGAAAATATTGTAAGTTAAGTTAGGTTAGGTCCTGTTAAATCCAGACTTGTTGGGATTGGTTCGGGATGGTGTTGCAGGCAGAGGTGCCAACCCTACCGAGCTGTATACATCAGATAATCAGCATAGGGGTGCAGATACTTCTTTGACCGAGTGTACAACAGTGTCCGAACAGAACACTGGAGAATTTTAAGAGCGTGAAGATAGCAATTGAAGAAACCCTGACCATTATAGTCAAGACTCTATCCTTAACCTTCTGAGGCGAGGCTGAAACCTCTATCAAGTGAGCGACGCCTATGGAAGTTATGGCACTCTTTTATGTAAACATATTTTCGTTTTACCAATATTTGGAAAGCGAATGTTATAATCTTAAACAACACTACTGCAGTGCTATTAGAAACAATTTATTAGGGAAAATGGGGACCAATAGACTAGTCATAGTTTTGTCATTATAGTCCGCGGTTTTCATAATAAACGCTCCTGCTTAACAAACCTCTTAAACTCTTCCATGCTATCCTCAACCTATATGATGAGAGTAAAGCTGTCGATATTATATACCTTGATTTTCAAAAGGCCTTTGACAAAGTTCCAATAAACCCAATCAAGACCTCATCAAATTCAACGCCTCCTGGCGTGCTCTTCATGCCCTGAGATACCCTACACTCGACATCTCAGCCAGAAGGGACACTACCTCAGCCAGCCCAACCATCAGCAAGCATACAGCCTGCTGGCTTAGATTCAATTTTTGAATCCTTTCCAATTAGTCCTAGGATAGAAAGGACAGTTACAAACGCTGAGGCTTGTTATAATCGACAATTTAGGTGCCAATTATAACGCTGGAGGCTGAGGAACACAGAATTGACTTGGTTCGAGTAACGGTCAAGTAATTGCTCTATTTAACAATTCAGATGTAACTCAGAAGTCCAGGAGTTAATACGATCCTCCAAGATCTTGTAATATCACCGAATGAACTCTGTTTTAAGTACGAATCCGCCCCAACACTCTTAAGGCCGGAATTGTACAACACAGTACCTGTTGTGAGGACCCCCACAAACTTTCTGAACAGTCTCATTCTTGCTCTACTTTGTCCAGTACTGAAGATGAAGTTAAGCAAGTGTGTGATCGTTCGCAAAGTACCCCTACTAATAAGTCTAGCTTGCCTCTTAGTCCTGGAAAGACTTTTGTTGATCTTAAAGTAAGGGAAAAGTTAGACAAAACTCACAGGTACAGCGCGAGTGAGTATCCAAGAGCCAGTCAGAAGACGAAGAGAGAGAGAGTGATCGAGTAAAGAAAATATTGAAGTTATCCGGCCCAGAACCTAGTCCGTGAGAAGGACAAAAGTGACGCGTATCCTGTCTCCTTACCTGACGTTGTGCCCAGACGTCCTGTAACTTAACTTCAAAACAGTGTCTCAGCTCGTTCTACCCGGCCCTCATCTAAGCTGACTCCTTTAAGTGCCTCACTCAGTTTCGTAATGGTAACTGTGATTATTGTGAGAGTTTAGACCCAGATATGCCAAGTTCATGTATTTAACCTGGGAACGGCACCAAGACTCTTAATTGGCTTTACTGGGTGAAGGCGACGGGATTCTTAAGATCCAACGCCTAAAAAAAGCCTTTTAACCCTTGTTTGGCGGTGCCCGACTTAAGGCGGTCAAGAGAACCGAGGACTAACTGGCGGGGCCCGACTTAAGTCCAATGCGATGTTGAGCACATAATTGGCTCTGAGAGAGAGTCCGAGCGGTGGGAGCAGCGCCGGTGGCCTCTGACCGTTCGGCACGGCACCCGTACCGCGACTGGTCCCTCCTCCACACTCATCCACATCCACTGCCTCCCTAGAGAGGGAATTATTTAAGGAAATTACCGCATTTTAGGGTTTTTGTACTCGCGTCAAGACAACCCGTGGTCGTGCAAGGATGGTTCAGGTGTCATTGGAAAGCTCATTTATCGCCCTTTCACGGATACATAATTGTATTACGCTCTGGCTCTTGTTTATGCATGAAAAAGAGCATGGAATGAAGCTCGTTTAGGGTAAATCTGCCTGCTTGGCAGGTAGTAGATGTTACCAAACTAGCCGCTCGTTGAGTGTTAAAAGACCCCAGTGGCACTCAAAACAAAAGAATATGTGATTAAGTGAGATAATTCCCCTCCATACCCCTATCATTCCTCCACATGTGTCAACCCCCCCCCCCCTTTATTGATCACCTATTTTTTCTCTTATTCCTTTGTTTATTGGTTTATTTTCCGTGCCCATATCCTTTACCCGGTTTCAAGGTCGTGTGTGATGCATATAGAGATCGTGGCAAAAGAGAGACTTCTACTTAGAGACGCCAGTGTCGCTTGAGAACTCGGGAGGAGAGGATATATGCCGTCGCGGCTCTCCCGTCATGAATGGACCGGTCTCGACAATAATACACCTTTTTCACCCCCCAAATACTATTTCCACTTGTTTTATTGCTGTTACATCTTAATATCTTAATATTAAACGTAAAATAGGCGCATATGAATATATAATAACGATATATATATACATATTTCTTCGGGTCCTGGCTCCCGCGACTCACAGAAGTGATATAGGCCTACATAATTTGTTACTATATTGATTGATACATGAACCTTACACATCATCCGAGAATCTTCGTGCAGATCTGCTTTTATACCTTTACTATCACTTGGGATCATATCATAATAGGTTAAATCTAAATGTAGAGTTAAAATACTTTTCAGTCACCTCATCTAGACTGTATGTAATAAGTTGTGAGTATTGTGTTCATTTTGACCTCTAACTAATTATGTTGCTCGAAGAACTTAGTCTTGTTATCTTTGTTTATTATCATATCGTTACATAAAATCAGTGCGTCCTTCATTTATCTCAAGCCAATTATTAACATTCTTATTCATTGTGTATACTTGAATAAATTATTAAAATTCTTATTCATTGTGCATACTTGAATCAATTATTAAAATTCTTATTCATTGTGTATACTTGAATCAATTTGTATTGCTATTATAATTTGCCGCATACTCTGCTGTCTTTTAAGGACGATACTATTGTGCTAGACCGATTTTCTTAATTTAATATTATTCAATTATTGTCTAATCTATAAGCCAACATTGGCCATTACCAACATACTATTTTGATGCCCATATTCCCTAGTTATAAAAATTTAAACCTGTGTAATCTGTCCTTGTGTTGTATGTCTATTGCCTGTTATTTATGTGGTAATTTGGGGAAATAAGGTCAGTCCTCGCCCAGTCGAGAGCTCCTTAGTTGAAGATAACTGCACATTCCCAGTCCGGGAATAGCAATCAGAATATATCACGTTTCTTAGAAGTGTGGCATACCAGTTATGGTCCTAGGTAAAAAAGAGAAAGAGAGAAAAGGAGAGAACAACAAAACAGGTCACCCCCTTTAATAAAAAGGAAGAAATTATAGATCTGGCTGTACTAACTTAAACATTTATGTCACCCTTATGAGGTAAAATAACGAGAACACAGATTAAAGACAACTATTGATGAAATGAAAGCAAATATGAGTTAAAGGAATAGTTCTTAATCGCTAGGAAAGTGATAAGCTAATAGCTATTTGTAGACTATGTTATCGTTTCTAGTTTCTGAAAGGCAACCCCGTCTGAGCCGTTACAATGCATGTAATAGAAAAATGACGCTAAACCATTGTATGTATGTATTTAAGTAAAAGGCCGAACATTGCGTGATTATATATATATATATATATATATATATATATATATATATATATATATATATATATATATATATATATATATATATATATATTGCTTTAAGGGGAGATGAGTCTTTTTTCTGGTCCTCCTTCTTCCTCATGTTTAGCCCCATTAGAGTTAAGTTTTTAAGACGTTCGGCCCTTTAGATTGGCGATTTCAAGACTTTACTCCTCATTTCTTTGTCAATATCAAGACCTTTCGTGCTATTTAGATTTCGATAAATTTATCTTGAAGGAGGGTCTTAGGGTTTTTTTTTTTTTTTAAAGATTGATGGATGTCTACAGAGGAATATATATATATATATATATATATATATATATATATATATATATTATAAATATAATTATAGTATATATATATATATATAAACTATACAAATGAGCAAATAAGTACGCCCATCCCCTCTTAAATTGTTTTGGCCTGTATAAAGTTAAAGCCAAAAGACATAACAGGATAATAATTATGTGTTAGTTAAAAGGTCACTTTGTTTGTCTTGGGGTGATCTTTAGTGTGGTGAGAGAACATTGCCTCCACACAAACACATGGATTGATAATTTGATATATACATTGTGAGTTGGTTTGCGAAAGGTTGGGTTGTTTTGACCAGCAGAGTGAGTGAGGGGGAGAGAGTGTGTGAGTTTGAGAGGGAGTGTGTGTGAGTGTGTAGAGAGAGAGAGAGAGAGTGTGTGTTAGAGAGATTGTGTGTGTGTGTGTGTGAGATTGTGAGTGTGTGTAGAGAAAGAGAGTGTGAGGATCCCTAAAGTTTGGAATCCTTGCCATATGTCTCGGTATGTTTATGTTTTATTCATCATACATACTTTGTATATTGGGCTATTATACTGAATATAATTTGAGATTAATATGTCTGTAACATTAATGAATATAGAAATAAGTGATATTATGATGACTATATTTGGACTCACTGGATGGAAACTGATTACTATTTGGTGTATTAGAAAGAGCAGCAGACGATGTGTTATTGTCCCCCATTGTGATGTGGGTGCGCCCTTAAGGGCGGATGGTTCACGTTTTGGGCGATTTTTGCATGCATTCATTATTTTTCTAGTTTCCTCCCTAGACCTCCATTAAATTTAAGAAACACATTCATTAGATCCCCCTTCTAGATTAATTTGTACATTTTTCGGTAGAAAAATGTCCCGGCCGAAGGCCAGTTCTTCAAACATTACAGGCTCACTATCGTTCGCCTGGGAAAAAATCGACACCTAAATAGCACGAAAGGTCTAAATATTGACGTAGAAATGGGGCGAAAGGTCTTAAAATCGACTAACTAATGGGGCAAACATCTTAACATCTGAAAACTAATGGGGCTAAACATGAGGGAGAAAGTGTTCCAGAAAACCGGCCCATCCCCCTTAAGGGGAAGTATTTGTATTTTTCTGAACCCCCTTCTCCTTCATGTTTAGCCCCATTAGTTGTCAAATATTAAGACTTTCGCCCATTTCTTTGTCAAAATTAAGACCTTTCCAGCCATTTAGGTGTCGATATTATCCTGGTGAGCGACAGAGAGCCTGTAATTTAGACGGAACCATCCTTCAGCCGGTACATATTTCTACCGAAAAATGTACAAGTATATTTCGAAAAGAGGTCTAGGGAGCAAACTAAAACAAATATATATCCATATTTGATTTCACCAACAAATAAACCTAACTAATGAAATCAATGAAAGTAATGAATACATGTGGTATTCCAAGGACTCGATCCTTGGATACTCACACCCAAATTACGCACACTAACCATTACGCTATCAAGATAGTTAAAGGTTTATGCACAAGCCTACGATATATTATGCATTCACGAATACTGCATATTAATTATAGTGTAAAACTTGAAAAATAAACAAACCAAAACTTATCAAAATCGCTAATGCGGAAACAACGCTTTAGCAAAATAATATTATAAATAAAAGAACACAATCCACCACATAGGGTGTACATTACTACATGATCAAATTAATCTGTTTCCCAAGCAAACTTATCGTACATATAACAACGAACTATCGTCACGTTCAAGGAATCAGTCAATATGGGAAGTCCGGGACGTTCTGGTAAATTTGACTAAATTATGTATGAATAAATTAGAAACTACAATAAATATTAATATGTTGTATTAAACTGAATTTGCAATTTGGCAAGATATTAACAAGAGGACAAACTACAAACAGCCGTACTCACTAACAATGGTGCTACCTGTAAGCATAGCATGCCTCAAGTGACCCCTATCAATTACTACCCTACAAATAACCTACATTTATCGTACAAATAAACTAAGGAAATCAAAAAGCAAGCAATTGATACTATCAACAATGAATAGATACAATACTATAAAGAAAAATAATTGCAAAATATAAAGAATCAACAACAGATTTATACAAAGAGTACTCTTTTAACAAGAACAAATAATAATAACAATAGAAAATTATAAACAATTAATACATACAGACAAAAATTAAGCAGAGATTATACGAGAAACTTCAAATTAATAATGTTGGTTAAAATTATTGATATAAAATTTTAAAATAGTCACAATAATTGACCTTAACAAATATTAAATTTATGCAACAATTTACTAGCAACAAAAACCTCTCTCTACTAAGAGTCTGTATAGTAACCTAGATCTACCCAAAAGTCATCTACTTTAGTGCAAATTTTACAAAATCTTATTAGCTAGGAATTAAAACAATTAGGCTATAAGTTATTTTACTATATCGATATTACTACTAGGGAAAGGAAAGTTTATTACGTTATAATTAAAATCGCCAACTTTGTGATGTACTTTAAGTGTGCAATGTTCATTAACAATCTGTATATTTATGTAACAAAAATTCAACTTCATCATTTACGTTACCTTGTGTAAGGGGGATGGAATTTGGATAAAATATTTTAGCGACTTGATTGAAATTTAACATATTGCAAACGAGAATATCGTCGATATATCTACTATAATTACTTAACAATTTAGCAAGTGCTAATTTGTCTGGGATGTTATTTTTCTTGCTACTGTCAATATACTCCCAACTACTCTATGGTAGCCTAATGCTTAGACGAATGGAAGGGGTAATTAATGGAGCACATTTGGGGAGACGGATCGTTTTTTTTTTTTTTTTTTTTTTGTCTATTAATTAATTTATTCCTTTATATCTTAGTTTCCTCGCTAGACCTCCATCAAGCTTAGAAAAACACCCCCTACACACCCCTTCAAGAAAATTTTATAATTTTTTCGGTAGAAAAATGTCCCAGCCGAAGGCCACTTCCTCTTAAAATCTCAGGCTCACTATCGATCGCTAGGAAATAATCGACACCTAAATGGCACGAAAGGTCTTAAAATTTACACCGGATGGGGCGAAAGGTCTTAAAATTGACAAACTAATGGGCCGAACGTCTTATAATCTCAATACAAAGAGGGCTTAACACGAGGGAGAAAGAGGATCAGAAAAACGACCCATCTCACCTTAACCTCAACAGTCCATCAGCCTCCCCTTAACTACAAAGGATGGCCTCGCTATACATTTCTCCTGAACCTGGATACAATTCTTATTTGTTTTCACTAACCCACCGCAATTAATATATATTAAAAAAGACGTCGCCGGTACAGAAGGGGTTAAGGGGATATGAGCCGTTTTTCTGATCCCCCTTCTTCCTCATGCTTAGCCCCATTAGTTTTCAGATTTTATAACGTCCGGCCCATTAGTTTGGCAATTTTAACACCATTCGCCTCATTTCATTGTCAATTTTAAGACCTTACGTGCCATTTAGGTGTCGATTTTTTTCTGGCGAGCGATAGCGAGCCTGTAATTTTAAGAGTAACCGGCCGGGAAATGTTTCTACCGAAAAATGTACAAATTTATCTTGAATGAGGGTCTAGGGGGTGCATTTCTAAGCTTCATGGAGGTCTAGGAAGGAAACTACAACATATATAAATGAATACATGAATTGATTTACAGATAATACTAACTAATATATATATATAAAATAACTTCCCTTCATCACCATTACGTACTTTTTTAAACATTCTGGTTACCATTAGACGATTTTCTTTAGTTTGTAATCTACATCTAGGACTTAAAGGGACAGTGGCTGTTTGTTTGGTCTATTAATTAATTTATTCATATTGTTTTAGTTTCCTCCCTAGACCTCCATCAAGCTTAGAAAAAAAAAACCTAGACCCCCCTTCAAGATAGATTTGTACATTTTTCGGTAGAAAAATGTTATGGCCAAAGGCCGATTCCACTTAAAATTACATGCTCGCTATCGCTCGTCAGGAAAAAGATCGACACCTAAATGGCACGAAAGGTCTTGAAATTTATAACAAAATGGGGCGAAAGGTCTTAAAATTGACTCACTAATGGACTGAAGGTCTGAAAATCTCAAAACTAATATGCTAAACATGAGGGAGAAGGAGGTCTAGAAAAGCAAGTAGTACCCCCTTAACCCCTTCTGTACCAGCGACGTCTTTTTAGTTTTATTGTAGCTACATTTAGGGGATGTTATACAGTTTAGGAAGGATCTGTGGCATAATAAGGGTTAAGTGAGATAGTTCGAAGCTTCTTAACCCTCTCACATTTTTAGGACGCGATTGCGTCATATTGACAGTAGACCAAGAGTGACCGTATGACGCAATCGCGTCATAATGCCACCTGTAAGTTAGAAATATTTGCCAAAAATAAGTTTATGACGCGATTTTGATGCAATTTGGACTGGTAAGTTAGGCATCAGTAAGTTACAAAAGAAAGTATCTAGCAACCCCATAGCGTCCCTCTCTGAGGAGCCCGGGCCTTTGTAAAGTCAATCGTTTCCCGGCCCCCAGACTGTGAGGCAGAGTCCCGGCCCTTTAAATTCTTGGCTCCTTCCTCTGGCTCGCCATGCCTAGCTATTGGCAGGCAATTATGGATTATTTCATCTACCCTGTGGAAGTGTTTAGTGAATAATTCGAATTATATATGTATATAAAATGTTACTTGTGACTTTTGGTGACTGAGGGGAGTGAATCTTGGTTAACCCCTTGAGTATTGATGCAGTTTTGTCTAGGTATCATTGATGACTTTACACTATTTTTTGCTTGAAAGACAAATATATTTATCAATAAATACTGCCTACGAAATAAATACATTATAATCACGAAGATGTCACAGAATGCTTACAGGAAGCTTACAGGAAGTATAGTAAGTACTCTATGGAATTTTAGTTATATTACAGTACTGTATATATTATAATTATATACAGGTATATTATATATATATATTATATATATATATATATATATATATATAACAGCCCCAAGGTCCCGAGCAAGCCCAAGGCCCATAATCGAGTATTTATATTATTATTATATTTTATATTTTATTTATATATTTATTTATTTGATTTATTATTGTTTTTATTTATTTTATATACTGTATATATACTGTATATACCGTATATATATATAAATATATATATATTTTTTTTATTCCTGTTCCCCAGGGTATCTAGCGGATCAGCCCCAAGGTCCCGAGCAAGCCCAAGGCCCATAATCGAGTATTTATATTATTATTACATTTTGATTTTATTCATATATTTATTTATTTGATTTATTATAGTTTTTATTTATTTTATTTTATTTATTTCATTTTATTTATAATTTTATTTCATTTATTTTATATATATATACCGTATAAAAATATATACTGTATATATATATTATTATTTTTTTTGTATTCCTGTTCCCCAGGGTATCTAGCGGATCAGCCCCAAGGTCCCGAGCAAGCCCAAGGCCCATAATCGAGTATTTATATTATAATTACATTTTTATTTTATTTATATATTTATTTATTTTATTTATTATTGTTGTGACGCTTCTGCATAGTAGCCACGTGCGGGCATGCGCGCGCGTCGGCTGCCCAGCCGTTTAGAAACCGGCTGGCGGCAGCCGGCCGGCAAGCTTTTCCTTAGTATATATCCTACGACAATGTAACTAATGTCTGGGATATTCTTATGTTGTTTCACAGCTTGTAGCTGCCCTTATTCTTAACCAACGCATCTTAGTATATTTTATTCTCAATAGTTGATTGTTTCATTATAATATATAAGATGTAAGTTTGGTGAGGGCGGGAGGAGACGAGCGGGAGAGAGAGACCGGCTTGGAACGTTACTTCGCTTGCCAGCTTGGGACGAGCCTGAAGCGTTGCCATATGCATTCGATTGCAATGTTAGGCTTAGTTTCGACTCACGCACGGGGTAGACGATTTTGACCCGGCAACTGTGTTGAGTGTTGCCAAGCCTGGGATGTCTTCTGCATGCCTAGTGCGGGGTCCAGACAGATTCAAGACTCAGAGCTCACCTCACTGTCGTACCCTTCGGACCCCCTTGATATCTATCCCTCTCAACCCCACTTAGAAACGTTCTCTCTTACTTTGTATACCTTCCTTCCACTACTTCACCAATCTATTTAATTATCCCATCCCCTTGATAGGCCTTATATCTATTATTGTATTAACGACGAGCTCTCAGATAACTAGATAGGATTTTGGGCCTTATGCAGAGATGTAATTGTTAATGAGACCTAGGAAGTTTTTTGTTGTCTCATATTTGGTGGTTTCATGCTTGCTAGTGTGTTCTTGTGTCAGGTTAGCAGGGGCTAGACCGGAGGGGAGGCTTTTTGCGATCCTTTAAGTAAAGTCTGCTGGTGCGAGTCCCGTGGACCCGCACGACTTTACTAGGATACCCGTGGGAGTCTGGGGGCATTTTCTTGTCTGTGTCCCTGTGTGTCTAGCGTTGTGTTGTGTGAGGGCCCTTGCCTAGTCCACTCAGCACTGCGCTAGCACGTCTTGCTTTTGTTTTAGGGTCGCCAGGAGAGAGTCAGATACTTGCGATCTGAGTCTCTCAACAGACTACCCTTTCAATTAGAGTAATTTGGCGCACAGACTTGGGAACGTCCCTAGGCTAGAGCAGGTGGCTCAGCCCGGGTATCCGAAGCCTATATCCTTCCGGCTAGACCTCTGCCACCTGGCAGATTAACAGCTAGGGGTTTATTATCTCTGTATGCTTGTTATTATGCCACAGTTTACCGTTTTTGTGAGCATTGTGAGTCAGGGTGTGGCTTAGAGACTCTGTCCGAGCAGGCTTGCCTGACTAAGAGTGAGAAGCACACCTGTATGTGGTTATGTTGCGTGTTGCTACCTTTATTTAATTATACCTATGCCATTATACACTGTATGGCCTATCACTAGTATTTATTCCTGCTTATGAGTTAAGAGTTTTCTAAATCCGTAACGTACTTTCTTTGCTAAGCATCAGATCCTACAGTAGCCACAGCAGTTTTGAAACCCGAATCTTGTCTACCTGTACGATGTTTTGAGGACTGTTTGCTTTCACCTTCTTTCACGCAGGGGTGATTTGTTGTATTAATTAACGTAACGTTAAATGTACTTTCTTCTAGTTTGTTATTAAATTGTTTCTGCAATTTAATTCCGTTATCTATCTTTTCCTTGAAGCTTTAAGTCAACTTAATTGTGTGATCTTTTATATAGCCTGCTTGACTATCAGCAGTCTATAGTACGTGCACCCTGTAACCGAGTCATAGGATACCTCGTTGTCCAGGCAGGACTCTTGACGGTTTAGGGTGGTTTGTTGCCTGGGTTTATAGGTAAGGGTTGGATCTAGCGTTTTCCGTTGTTGCTTGTTGCCGCATACCTAGTCCAATAGAAAGAGCCCAGTGTTTATATATCCCAGGACGTAACATTGTTTATATTAATTTTATTTTATTTATTTTATTTTATGTATATTTTTATTTTATTTATTTTATATATACAGTATATACCGCATAAATATATATATATTTATGACACCTTGTATATACAGTATATAATATATATATATATATATATATATATATATATATATATATATATATATATATATATATATATATATATATATATATATATATATATATAATATATATATACCGGTATATATATATATATATATATATATATATATATATATATATATATAATATATATATATATATATACCGGTATATATATATATATATATATGTTAGTATAGCCAGGTAATAGATTCTCTTTTAAACAGACGAGGTTAAAGGCAACAGCAGTTTCAGCATTCAGTATTTTATTGTTACAGCTTTCAATATTTCTAACAATTTTCCTCTGGGGTTCAGAGATGAGGTACAACAGGTTAGCAAAATTCATGGTGGATCCAACGTTTCACAAGTAAACATCTTGCATCTTCAGGGAATGGGCAGGTAATGATTAGAATAAGGACAAAGCAACATATTTATACAAAATTTGAGGATCAAGAATAGGTAGGTGGGCGGAGCTACTGGGTGTGGGGTGGCTGTTCATTGGTGGAAGGCAGTCTATTCGCGAGACGGGCACTAAATCTTATCGGTGGTTGGTTGTTGGCTGTGGGTGGCTGTGATTGGTTGGTGTTGTCAGTAGTGTGCTGATCGCGGAAAGGTACGGGAGGGGGGCACAGGGCATGAGGAACGAGAGCAGTATGCCTGTAGCGCTTGCCTGAAGGAAGAATTTGAAGGTCTTGTGTTTGGTTGTTGATGCTGGGGTTGAGCGTTTGGATATATAGAGCTTCTCAAATAGCTAGTCTTCTGGGGTCTGATTCTTTGCCGAGTATGGTAGTTTGTTTGTCTAGGTCGGCGCGAGTTAGGGCAAGATGGTGGGGGGCTTGATAGTGATCTTTTATAGCGCCAGATTGAAGGTGGAGGGTTAGTCGACGGGAAAGGCGAGTCTGTGTCATTCCAACATAGGATAGGGGTCCACAGTCCCCAGAGGTGCAAATATGCTGGTATATCACATGATCGTCTTTCGGTTGGTTGGTGGAAATGGGGCGGTTACGGAGGACAAGGTTGGAGGTCTTAGGAGATTTGTAGTAAATAATTAGTTTTATTTTATTGTCAGGGTTGGTGGGGAGGACGTTTTTGTGAATTATTTCTTTCATAATGGATTCGTCTGTTGTGTGGTCGGAAGATATGTAGTTTCTGTAGAAAAATGTAATGTCATTGGCCGGGTTGGTGCTAGGGGGTCTTGTTTGTACCATTTTTCTAGGTGGTGGTTGATGGCATTGGTGACGTCAGTGTTGGAATACCCATTGTTGACTAGGACCTGGGTGAGCCTTTCCAATTCATTGTGTGTGTCATTCCAGGTGGTGCAATGGGTGAGGGCTCTCCTGAAATAGGCGGCGATGGTGGACTGATGGTATCGTTTAGGGCATTCACTTTCCCCATTAAGACATTGGCCATTGTTAGTAGGTTTGGTGTACACTGTAGTTTTGAAGCCGTGGTCGTGGAGGGAGACAAGGAGGTCGAGGAAGGGTAGATGACCATCGGTGGTTTCTTCGTATGTGAAGTTGAGTCCGGAGGCGGCCATGAAGCGCTGCTGGAGGTCCCTGAGTTCGCCCAGGTCCTTCACCCGCACGAAGATATCATCGATGTATCGGTTTTCAGATTTGGAAAGAGCAGAAAAAATACTATTATTTGAGCAAATACAAATATATGGTCATCACTCACAATTTCGAGATAGGACGGTGTGAAGACAATTGCCCGGGAACAACTTTTATTCCGGAGTCGTTTACACTTTCATATTGCGATTTAAAAAAAAATTATAATGTAGTATAGTTATTCATAATTTCCATTGACATATGATACATCACAATAAACAGCATTCGCCTTCCCTAATGTATGTACAGTATATATATATATATATATATATATATATATATATATATATATATATATATATATATATATTATTATACTGTATATATATTTTGTTTTCCTATGTGGATGAGGGAGGCAAAAGGCAAAGGTGCCTGTGAAGAGTGCCTCCCTCAGAGTTGAAAGGGTGACAGGGCAAAAAATCCCCGGTATAGAAGGGTTTGATAATTCAGGTTACGACAACAAGTTAGGGTCAAATAAAAGGTTAAGAAGAAGAAATATAAGGTCCATTTGTTTATGCCAAGAAAAGTATCGGAAAAGTATCCATTTAACTCTTACTTCCAGCCTTGCGCTAGTTAAAAGATTAAGGGGAGATGGGCCGTTTTCTTGGCCTATTAATTCATTTATTAATTCATTTATTCCTGTGTCTTCATTGTTTTATGTTGTGTTGTCCCTATTCTGGCTCTGTCTTGAGTCGGCCACCCCTAGAAAAAAAAAGGAAAAGTTGGGATTGGGCCTGAGTAAATGGATGGATGGATGGATTCCTGTATATCTTAGTGACCCCCTATACCTCCATCAAACTTAAAAAACATCCATTAGATCCCCCTTCTAGATTAATTTGTACATTTTTCGTTAGAAAAATGTCTCGGCCGAAGGCCAATTCTTCCCAAATCACAGGCTCACTATCGTTCGCCAGGAAGAAAATCGACACCTAAATAGCACGAAAGTTCTTAATATTGAAAATTAAATTGGGCTGAAGATCTTAATATCGACAAACTAATGGGGCAAACATCTTAAAATCTGAAAACTAATGGGGATAAACAAGAGGGAGAAGGGGATCCAGAAAAACGACCAATGTCCCCTTATGAAGCAGGAGTATAAATAAGGTCAGTTTGTTTATGCCACGACCTATAGTTCAGGGTTGCCAACTTAGCTACTTTCCGCTAGATTTGGAGGTATTTACTTTGATCTAGCGACAAATGTTTACATCTAGCGACATAAATAGTGATATTCTGGAGATGTGAGCCATTTTGAGGGAGAGTCTAGATTTTGTAGCATTATTCTAGCGATTTTCGGCCTTTATTAACGATCTCGCGGCCTTCTAGCGATTTTTCAGAACGAAACTAGCTGTATTTTTTTGTTTTATTTGGTAACCCTGTCTGGAGGGGAGGAAAGCCAATGAGGGGAGAGAACCAGTGGAGATTACCTCACTCTATCACCAACTAAGGCAAGGAGAGGAGAGGGGAGGAGCTGAGGAACTTGGCTTATCATTGAGATGTAAAGGAGCACGACTAAAGGGAGGCGCCGTTGTAAAGGCCTTGATTCCCGCTCAACTTCTCAGGTGATCAGGCTCAGTTCAGTTCATTTCAGTTGCTGGTTGGGAAGCTATGCCTTTGCAATGGCGCCTCCCTTTTGTCCCTTTTGTCGTGTTTTCTGTTTTTCTAGTTTAACCGTAACATTTATTTTGTGCTATGTGCTGCTTCTTATTTCTTCTTTCATGTTCTTCTTTCTTGCTCTTCTTTCTTCTTGCTTGTTTTCCTTCTTGGTTGTTGTTCTTGTTTCTTCTTTCACCTCTATATTTTCTTTGCGGTTTCGTCATGTGTTGTTTCTTTGCTTTTCTCTCTTTCTCCAATAACCATATATTGCTTTTTTTACCCTACCTATGCTTTGTCTACTAAACATTAAGCTACCTAGTATATGTGATTCATCTTCTATATATGGTTGTTGGAATAGAGGTTCCCGTCTTCTTTCCTCTGTGTATGCAGGGCACCACAGAATGAAATGCTTTAGGTCATCTATTCCATCCCCACACATATTACATCCTGTTTCCTCCTATAAATCTATTTCTATCATTTAACTATAGGTTATTTGTGCTTGCTTTGTATAGGATAACAGAAGCTGGTCTGTTATCATATATTATTTCCTATCCCCTTATTTCTTTCTTATACTTTTTATAAATATCTAAACTAGTTTTCTTGTTCAGTTCTTCCCTCCACATTTTAGAATCCCATTCTTTTAATTTACCTTTCAACTGGACTTTCCCTATATCTATTAAGTCATCGTATGTCAATTTCACTTCTCGGAGGTATTTAGTGGTGGATTCGAACCAGGGATCTGTTGCAAATTCATGTTTTTCTTCAATAATTCTGTTTAGTAAGTGGCATCCCTCGTTTCCCTCTATGTGCTTTAAATATTTTATTTGACTCCCCATAATTCTAGTTTGCATTGATGATGCCCCTACTTCAGCCCTTAGTGTTTCTACTTGTGCATATTTGGGGGCTCCTAATATTTGCCTGTACACTTTATTTTCTACTTGCTGCAGCTTATATATCTCTGTTTTGGTGTATCCTAGCACACTAGCTCCGTATAGAATTGTAGGTAGGGCTACACTCTTCCAAAAAGTTTTTCCTATCAATACCTTACTGCAGCTTTGAGCTATTATCGGGTATTTTAAGTTTGCCATCTGTTCTGCTTTAGCCAAGGATATTTCTTTTTGAGATTTAAAACAGTTTCTTTTATCTTCAATTTGTATACCCAAATATTTAATATCACTTGTTACCTCAATATCTCTTATATTTTTGGGGTTTTCTTTTACGTTAAACATTAATATTTTACTCTTGTCTTTATTTATTTTTAGGCCACACATATTTCCTATATTTATTAAGTTGTCTATGGCTCTTTCAGCTTTCTCTATATTTTGCGTTAGAATCAGACCGTCATCGGCGAAAAATAGTACGCTTAATTTAAATACCCGATCTTCATACCCCTCCTCAAGTTTGAAGAGCGTGGTTGATGCCGTGCATCCTTGCCTTATGCCACTTGTTACATTTATTTCAACCTTTCTATCTTTTCCTATATCTATTTCTGTTTGGTCACCTGTATACATTTTGGCTACTGTATTAATTAGGTTAGGGTGGATTTTGTAGTCTTTCATCACCTTTATTAGATAGCTTCTTTTTACTGAGTCATACGCCTTGCTGAAATCTATGGATATTAATATTAGTGGTTTCCCTACTATAAAAGATTTTTCAATACAATGCTTTAATATGAATAAATTGTTTTCTATTCTTCCCCCTACCGTGAACCCGCTTTGTACTTATTGTACCTCATTATTTATTATTAAATGCTCTTCTATTTTGTTTTTTACTGTTAGGGACATAAAAATCTTATATGATATATTAGCAAGGGCTATTGGTCTTAAGTCTTTAGCGCATGGTTTGTTCTTCTTTGGGAGCATAACTGTTCTTGATTTTTTCCACTCCTCTGGTACTACCGTTTCCTGTATAATTTGATTAAAACATCTTACCATCTCCTACATATACCTTTATCGCTGCTTAGCAATGCTTTGTATAGTTCAGGTTTCAGCTGGTCAGGGCCCGCTGCTTTTTTTTTCTTTAATTTCTTGAGACACACTTATAATTTTGTTTTATCTATTTTAGGCGTTTTCATGTGCGCTAAGCTCTTCCTATTTTTCCCTATCATTTCCATATGTTGTTGAAGTACTTCAGGTATTATTATCTGATTTTCAGGGGGTATATCTACTACTATGTTGCTAGGCCTTTCTCTTTCCTCCTCCGCTGTGTTACTATAGCTTTGCTCATCTTCCCTGCTCCATACTTCATTTATGTCGTTGTTATGCTTTTTATAAATCCTACTCCAGTATGTTATTAGTTCTTCTTTTGCCTCCCTATCTGTCAGTTTCATTCCTTCTTCATTGTACAGCGTTATTTTGTTTTCTTTACTCTCCCTCTTTCTTAGTTTATCTATATAATATTATGCCCATCTTGTTTTACTTAAATTCCCTCCCTCCCTCATTTCTTTACTTAATTTCTGTTCATGTTCATAAATCGCTTAATTTATCATGATCTGTGTTTTTTCTTTTTGCTCTATATATAGTGCTTTGTATCCCTTTTCTTCTATTTCTGACCTAGCATTTCTTCTCTGCCTGTTGAATGTCTTCCTTCGCTTGATTCCCTCCCTAATTTCATTATTCACCCACGGTTGTTCCTTCTTGAATTTACGTTTACCTATTCTTCTTTTGTAGGTTGCTTTAAGTTTGAGATCGGCAGAGTCTTTAATAATTGTGTTAAACTCCTCTATTCTGGTTATTTCATGATTATCTATCCTTCTTTCTACTTCTTGTACGAACTCTTCTAATGAGGCCTCGTCAGTTTTATAATAATTTACCACTTCCCATTTGCTTGTACTAAATTAATTTTGTATCCTATTCTTTACAGATTTGTTTACCTGTAGCAGGTTATGATCTGAGAGATCAAACATAGTTTGTTTCTCATCAATGACCATTCCTTTATATAAGTCATAAAATGTAGGCGATACTAGCATATAGTCTATAACGCTCTTTTGTTCGTTTCTACTCCAAGTGTATTCACCCTCGCAGTTGAAGTCGGCGTTTAGCATTATCAGCGAATACCGTTCCATCCAATTCAGTATGGTTTGGCCATCTTTATTTAATTTTTGGTACCCTTTGAAGCCTACATGGCCATTAAAATCCCCCAGGACTACAAACAGTTCTTCAGCACTTTTATTTAGGTGGGTTTCTATTTCTCTGTTTAAATTCGCATTTCTCTCATGGTCATTTACTGAAAAATAAACTACTATTATGTGGATTTTCTTCGTGCCTATGTCTCCTTTTACGTAAAGGTAATCTTTGCTATTATTTGATACTTGTTTAAAAAAAAAAAAAAAAAAAAATTATGTATCATTAAAATCCCTCCTCCTTTTTTGTCATTTTCCTCTCTCATACTGTCATATACTTGATAATTATCATTTATATTATTTTTTTGTATTTTCAATTGGGTTTCTGTTAGGCATAATATTGATGTATCATCTATCAGCTCCTCTAGTTCTATTGTTTTTGCTTTTGATAGTCCCTGTATATTTATTAG
The DNA here is from genome assembly GCA_032716605.1 of Paralithodes platypus. Taxonomy (NCBI): domain Eukaryota; kingdom Metazoa; phylum Arthropoda; class Malacostraca; order Decapoda; family Lithodidae; genus Paralithodes; species Paralithodes platypus. The sequence continues at coordinate 23,719,177 of CM064502.1, forward strand.
GTTTATTTTATAAATGTTGCACTGGTCCTTAATGTCATTATTGTAATCCCTATTTCATTCTGCTTCTACTGATACTGTTTGTCCCTCTATCTGTTCTGGTACTGTATTTTTTTCCTGTTCTGGTACTGTATTTTTTTCCTGTTCTACCTGTATCATGCCCCCCACGGCTCCGGCCACTTCCTCCTCCCGTTGTTCTCCCCCTACAGCCCCAGCAGCTTCATTGTCCCATTTTTTCTACAATTTTGATAATTGCCCCCCTTTTTATGATCCATTTACCCCCACCTTCTCTTTTCCCTTTCAGTTCTTCCCTTAGTTTTTTATTTGCTGCCTGTTCTTCCTTTGATAAATCTAGGGTGCTAATTACTCCTTTCCTTATCTCATCAGTTGCATCTTTCAACCTCTTAGCATTCCTGATCACTGCCCATTTTGTCCTTTCGTCTTTAAGCTTGATGAGCAGACCGCGTTTTTCCCCTGGTTCGTACCTACCCAGTCTGAAAACCTCTTCTATGAACAAGTACTTCACTTCTACATTTTCCTTTATTATTTCTTCGCATCTTACCAAGTCCTCAGTTGTTCGCTCTTGATGGTCGTCTTTCTCCGATTCTGGGAAGTTGAACATTACTATATTTGTTTTCCTTTGTTCTGCCGTTGGATATGGCTTCCAACCTAGCTGGTTCCCTCTCTCCTGTTCCCTGCCTCTGGTCTAGCCTAGGTTGTCTATCCTCCCTGTTACGACTGGGGTTCAAATATATCAGGGCTCTTATTCATTGGACTAGTAATGGCATAAATGTTACAACGGAAAGCGCTAGCTCCAACCTCTGATGTATATTCCCAGTGAACAAAGAACACAAATACTCTACAGAGTTCTATATGCAATAATAGGCTATCAAACTCTCAATAAATGTGCGTCTACTCTAGGCTTAATGTTATGTGAAAACAGCCTATTACTACCTATAACCGAAGGTGCTTGGTTATGGTATGCAAAGTAAGGTGGTAAGAGAAGTTACAGCTTACGTTACTTTAATCAATAAATGTCAGGCACTCCTGCATGAAAGAAAGTGCACTAAAGTCCTTCAACACTAACAAGGAATCTTCTTTAAATGTTAGATGCTATAAAGATGCTCGTATCGGAAATGGAACCCAAAAAGGCAGGCAGCGGAACAATGCTCGTGCAGGCTATGCACACAAAAAGGCAGAATATATATAATGCCGTCGGAGCCAAGAATATCCTAAACACAACAACAATAATAATAATCGCCACGACAATGCAGTATTCCTATCAACAAAAAGAGCCTAAGTCGTTTGTGTCTCAATACATCAAACTAGGCTGCGAAATGCTTGTGTAATCATAAACGGGTATGCATAAAAAGAGTAATTAGGTTAAGATACTTAATGTCTACTATGATTGATAAAGTCTAGCTAGAGTCAATGATACGAGATACTGGTGCGCATGGCATGCTGCATAGCCTAGTGCAAATCTCAAGTCTGTGCGTCAAATATTACGTTATAATGAAGGGTAGCTCTCTTGAGAAACCTTAATACCGAAGTATTAAGCGTTCTCCTGGCGTACCTCAAAGACAAACAATCGAGACTAGAACAGTGCAGAATGGTATAGGCAAAAAACCCTCATTCGTGCATGCTCTACTCTCAATGGCACACAGACTAGAATTTACTCAATCAACTCCAGTTCTCAGGTATGTCGTGCCGCTGTTAACTGAAGCCAGCACTCATAGGAAACAATACCTATAATATCAGACTCCTAGTCTAGCATTATCTAATCCAGCAGAACACTAATAACTAAAGGAAGCAGTACTAAACAATATAAATGCCAACCAATGCTTCGTGATCCACTTATCTTAACAACTAACATACATAGGCTATATCAGACCTTAACACACAATACAACTGGCCAGCATGAAGCTGATTTTGCAGAGTTAACCAGAGGGGGTATAATATTAATAAAAGGTGGTGAAGGATATGGAAAATGAGAGAAATAGGCAGAGGAAAAGATTCTCAGGTACGGAGCGGGGACAGATAGCAAGGGAAAAAAGATGGGTGTGTTCTAGAAACCAGATCTGAGGGAGAGAGTGGCGAGGAACTGTATATATACTCGCACTAGCTCGAGCCGCGTGGGAAAACAGCGGTTACAAGTCATCTAACCACTAGCAAAGCTTACAGCATGGTAAGGGCCTCTCTCCACCAACCCCCGCGAGGCAGCCAGCCGTGACGTCATCGAGCGGGACAAAAAACACTGCGCGCCCCCTCTCACTCTGTTCTACTCCCTCTCTCTCTCCCAGATCCTATCATTACTAGTTAATGATAAAATATATACTTTATAATTAAATATATAAAGCCTTGACATGGGCGAAAACAAAGAGCCTTTCTGGACTGCCCATGACACTAGCTTTCATATGAAATAAAGCACACTCTAATACATAAACTGTAGCCCCATCCACTGCCCTGGCGATCCTAGCGAGTCACTGTAGGACAAGCCATGCGGTTCTAACGGAGTGGTTAACGTCACACCCCCCCCAAGATTTTTCTCAGAGGCCCCAAGGCTCACAAAAATCTGATGGTTAGAACCCATGCTATATCTCCACTTCCCATCACCCAACGGCAGTAAAATATCTGGCACAGTTCTTCAACAAAACATTATTCAAAATTATAACCCTCCCCAACACCATAGGTTAAATTATATGTAGTTATGCTCCTCAAGAGCGAGCTTCTCTAGCCCAGCATTCTGAGAGGAGTGCAACTCAGAATTACTGCTATAACATACTAAAAAAATTCAACTATCAAAGAAAGAGTTTTTATTTGATTTGTTTATGTTTATAATTTGTTTATTTCGGCTGCACTATAGGGGCAAGCCTAGTTTTTTCTTCTATACCAAACGCTCAACTCCTGCTTTACGACCCAATACGCTGGGCTACAACCGTGAGCCAACAAGCACCAAGCGCAAAATACTATTCAAACTAAAGCAGGAGGCTACCCGTGTGTCAATCTACCCAGGATCATCTACCCTCGAAAGACAATCTGCAATCACGTTGTCACAACCGGCAATATGGCGTATGTCCAGGTTATATTCCTGTAACATTAGCGACCACCTGGTCAGCCTCATATTCCGATTGTGAAACTGGTTCAAAAACTTGAGAGGGTGATGATCTGTGTAAATTACAACGACTGGACCATAGGCTGGAACATAGACCTCGAAATGCCTCAGTGCAAGTACAGTTGCCAGCAGCTCTTTCTCGATAACAGAGTAGTTCTTTTGGGCTGAATTGAACTTCTTCGAGTAGAAACTAACAGGATGTTCCAGCCCATCATCGTCCTTTTGCATAAGGACGGCACCAGCCCCCACACCACTAGCATCTGTTGCTAGTTGGAAAGGTAGGCTAAAGTCAGGGGCCCTGAGGATCGGGTGAGTGCACAACAGGTGTTTTACTACGCTAAACGCCTTCTCACACTCAGGCGCCCATTTGAATTTCTTATCCTTCGCTAAAAGATCTGTCAGAGGTGCTAGGCACGGTAGAGTACCCCTTAATGAAGCGTCTGTAGTATCCGATCATACCTAAGAACCTCATGATCTGCTTCTTGGTGGCCGGCCAGGGAAAGTGATCAATCGCAGCTATCTTGTTCTGTGGGGGGCACACCTGTCCCAACCCCACCATGAACCCAAGATACTGCACGGACGCCCGCACGAAATCACACTTTGCCAGGTTGACCACCAAGCCAGCCTCACTAAGCCTCTTGAACAGGAGTTCTACGTGCTCACAATGACTCGTAAAGCTGTTGTCATAGATAATAACATCGTCGAGGTATACTGTGCAATTAGGAATGTCTGCCGTTATATCATTCATCAAACTCTGAAAGGTAGCGGGTGCGTTCTTTAGGCCATAAGGCATAACGTTACAGCGGTAGGTAGCACCATCCACCACAAAACCACACACCTCTTTCGCTCGTTCGGACAAGGGCACCTGCCAGTATCCCTTAACCAAGTCCACCTTGGTTAGGTACTTTGCATTGCCTATCTTGTCCACACAGTCGTCGACCCGAGGAAGAGGGTATGGGTTGGTGGGCGTCAAACCATTTAACCGTCTGTAGTCTACACAGAATCGCACCTTACCATCCGGATTTGGTTGCAGCGTGACGGGAGATGTCCACTTCACCACCCCCTTCTCAATCAGCCCCCTTGTTAACATATACTCCAACTTCGCCTGGAGGGCCGGCAGTTTAATAGGGGGCACCCTATAGGGAACTGACTTGAAAGGGGGGTGGTCTCCTACGTCCACGTCGTGCACCTCTAGGGTAGTGAGGCCTGGGTGCTCCGCGAAAACAGAGGGGTATGAACCGAACAGGCGCTCCACAGCCACCCGCTGATGCTCAGGTAAGTGTTGCAACGCTTCCTGAGCCGCCTGGTTCGTGTTCCCCGCCCACTGGTTCGCAGAGACATGATGATCCCAGTTATCCTCCACCTGAGCTTGACTGTCCCGTTCTCCTTCTCCACCTTGACTGCTAAACGTCATCACAGGCACAGTGAGAGGCTCAGGGGGGTGCCTCACATACTCCTTCATAAGATTAACGTGACATAACTGATTGCGCTTACGTCTGTCTGGAGTGGCTACCAAGTAATCCAGGTCCGATAGCTTCTCAACCACCCTATAAGGACCAGTGTACTTCGCGGATAAGGGGTGACCTACAAGGGGCAGTAGAATCAACACCTCCTGTCCCACGTGAAACTCCCTGAGTTTAACCTTGAGGTCGTACCTGTCCTTCATGAGGGCCTGAGAGCTAGTCAAATTACGGCCAGCCAACTCCAGACTGCGCAACATCCGTTCCCGACTGTCGAGGACATACTTGAGCATAGAACAAGGTTTTTCTGCACCCACCCATATTTCTTTAACCATATGGAGAGGCCCTCTGACACGGTGTCCAAAGACGAGCTCATTAGGGCTGAATCCCAAACTTTCCCCAGGTACCTCCCGTGCAGCAAACAAAACATATGGCAGGCCAAGATCCCAATCTTTCCCATTCTCAAAGCAATAACAACGAAGCATAGATTTTAAGGTTGAGTGCCATCGCTCTAACACACCCTGGCTCTCCGGATGATACGCAGATGACACAACCGTAACAATCCCATGCTGCTGCATAGTTTGAACAAAGAGGTTAGAAGTGAAGTTGGATCCTTGGTCTGACTGAATCTCCTGCGGGTAACCATATCGGGAAAAATACACTAGCAAGTTTCGGACCACCGTCTTCGCTGACCCATTTCTCATAGGGTAAGCGTCAGGGTACCTTGTTGCTACATCCATGATGGTCAGGAGAAACTTGTTTCCGGCACTTGTAGGGGGAAGGGGGCCAACCATATCCACTATAACCTTACTAAAGGGAGGCCCACTGACAGGAATGGGGTGTAACGGCGCCTTAGGAATGCTCTGATTCGGTTTGCCAACCTTCTGACACACATCACACATTGCCACCCATGACACAACTTGTGCTCTCAGACCAGGCCACCAAAATAATTTCCCCAAGGCTGCAACCGTCTTACGGACACCCAGATGTCCCGCCAGTGGTACATCATGGGCCAACCTAAGTAGGCTTTCCCTGAAAACCCTCGGCACGACCAGCTGGTCTACCTCTCCTGAACCCCCCTCCCAATTCCTCTGCAGATCTTGGAATCGCCGGTATAATATGCCATCTATGAAAAAAAAATCTCCCGACTGTGCATCACTGTCCTCCTCCAACTCGACAGCACCGGTACCACATTCAAGAACCTCCGGGTCTTCCAATTGCAACTTACGAATGTCCGAAGGAGCAAGCCTATCCAAGTGTTTGCGAAACAACTCATGCCCCCCTCCTACACTAAATTTGGCCTCCCGTTGCTCTCTCTCTGCGTACCGTTGCGGTCTCATCGTCTTTTTAAGCCCATCCACTGCCTTCTCAGGAACAGTTAATGGGTCTTCTCTAGACTCGAAAATGGGTCCTAATAATGAGTCCCCGAGAATGTCCGCTGATACTGAACTCTCAACCGCATCAACTTTCAACCCCTTCTCGGTACCCTTCCTCCGCTGATCTAAACACTGTTGACCAGAATGTGACTCCCTGGATGCAAGGGAACGGGTGACAACACATGCCATAGGTTGCCCCCGACACTTCTCAACCCACTTCTGCTCCTCCCTACTCACGTCGGCCGGCTTCTCGGCAACGACCAAGGGTGGAGCCTCAGAAGTAGGCCCCGCAAAGTCGTTGCCGAGAAGGAGGTCGACGCCCCCAACAGGTAACTTCTCCACAATTCCTACATCCAGGTCACGAGTCACACCATCAACTTCCATCTTCATTCTTACAAGCGGGTATGACCTTGTTGCATTAACTCCCTGAACCACAACCACCCGCGCCGTATTTACAGGTTTACCAGTGAAATTTCTCAACAGTGTTTGCGATGCCCCAGTGTCACGCAAAATTCTCACCTCATGTCTTCTACCCCCCCACTCCACACAACCGAGTCCCCTGTGGTCACTAAAGGCATCACGGACAGGGAATAAGCCTTCCGGATCCTTCTGCACTGGCAGTGTATTTACCTCGGAAGAATTGCCTCTAACAAGCTCCGATGTCCTCTTGAACACTCCAATGCCGTGAGCAAAAGACACGGATGCCGGAGGAGGTCGACTAGGGCACTCATTTACTCTATGACCCTCCTTGTGGCACTTAAAACACATACATTTCGGTTTCGGCTTATACTGTGATGTAACAGGCCCCTGACTTTTCACATACGGTGTGGTGGTAGGTTTGGCTTCAGTTTTAGTTTCATTGCTCTTTGGTTTAAATGTGTCATTGCTACGGGGAGGGGGAGGATAACGGTCCCTAGCACTTGCATCGTACTTCTGTGAGGACCCGCAACCCCGAATCAACGACAGCCGTAGATCAGCCATTTCTGCTGCGTCTACTAGAGTTCTTGGGTTTTTCTCCTTTAAGTTCAAAGTTAGATCACCGCCCGTGCTCTTAAAGAACTGCTCCAACATCATTAACTGCTTAACTCCATCAAACGTTGTTACCTTCTCAGATCGGAGCCAGTTCCCCATAGCATCGGACAAGTCCCGGGCGTGTTCCAAAAAGGTGCTATCTCTTCCCTTAGTTACACCCCGGAACTTCAAACGGTACGTTTCTGGTTGCAGTTCGTAAGCCCTCAGGACAGCCTCCTTGAGATCCTCGTACACAATACATAACTCCAAAGGTAATGCATCGTAGGCTTTAAGACCCTTGCCTATTAATCTAGAGGATACAAGTGCTGCCCATTTATTCTCTGGCCACTGGTGTTCCTGGCACTTCTTCTCAAAGCGTGTGAAAAATTCTGTTACACCACTCTCATCAAACACCGGAACCAGTTTCAATAAGTGCGAGAGAGACTGCTCATGAACACGGTTACCAGCCCCAAGTCGCTGTCCCGTTGCCTCTACTCGCGATTTCTCTACGTCCATGTCGGCACAGTACCTAGTCGACTCTAAATCCACTTGGATTTTTGCTAGCTCTATGTGCTGCTGACTGATAGTTTTTCTCTCTTCTATCTTGGCTAATTCTATTTGCTGCTGAAGCTCACATGCCCTTTGTTGCTGTTGAACCTCAGATACCCTGATAGCCTTTCTCTCTTCGATCTTAGCTAATTCGAGCTGAAGCAATAATTCTGGAGTTAACCCTTGAGGAGGTGAAGGTGCTACAATGTTTGAAATTACCGGTGGTCCCCCAGGGGCAACCCACCCTGCCAGTCACCACCCAACTGCGGAAGCGTACCCGGGGTCGGCAAACTACTGGGATGGCTGGGAGTCGAGTGTAGGGGAAGCATGGCCGAAGGGCTCTGAGCACTCAACCCATCTCGCTCACCAGTCACCCTTCCCAGTACACACGTTATCAAGTTATCCTTGGTCATGCTGCTAGTAACCGCATGACCGATAGCTGTGGCCAGGCATTGAAGACCATACCGATCCATACCCTCCAATCGCTCGGCAGTAACAGGCCATTGCAAAAATATCCTAGCATCCTCCTCACAGTTCACCCGATTAACCCTTTCATCATGCTGCTGTTCCTCAGTTTCGACATTACGTACTGTGTCTCCATTCTCCTCTGATCCGGTATAAGACATGATGCTCACAAAAATTTCCCACCTCAATATTAAAAAAAGAAGTACCCCAAACTCTTATACCTCAATATACACACAAAAATTCTCGGAAATACTCAAGGGCTATACTATGTTGCAAAAAAAAAAATATTCTTGCTGATCCCCGCAAAATATTCCCCAAAACAACAAATGTTCCCTGCTAATAAATGTAGGTTCACCAAATCCTAGGTAAGGTCGCCATTTGTTACGACTGGGGTTCAAATATATCAGGGCTCTTATTCATTGGACTAGTAATGGCATAAATGTTACAACGGAAAGCGCTAGCTCCAACCTCTGATGTATATTCCCAGTGAACAAAGAACACAAATACTCTACAGAGTTCTATATGCAATAATAGGCTATCAAACTCTCAATAAATGTGCGTCTACTCTAGGCTTAATGTTATGTGAAAACAGCCTATTACTACCTATAACCGAAGGTGCTTGGTTATGGTATGCAAAGTAAGGTGGTAAGAGAAGTTACAGCTTACGTTACTTTAATCAATAAATGTCAGGCACTCCTGCATGAAAGAAAGTGCACTAAAGTCCTTCAACACTAGCAAGGAATCTTCTTTAAATGTTAGATGCTATGAAGATGCTCGTATCGGAAATGGAACCCAAAAAGGCAGGCAGCGGAACAATGCTCGTGCAGGCTATGCACACAAAAAGGCGGAATATATAATGCCGTCGGAGCCAAGAATATCCTAAACACAACAACAATAATAATAATCGCCACGACAATGCAGTATTCCTATCAACAAAAAGAGCCTAAGTCGTTTGTGTCTCAATACATCAAACTAGGCTGCGAAATGCTTGTGTAATCATAAATGGGTATGCATAAAAAGAGTAATTAGGTTAATATACTTAATGTCTACTATGATTGATAAAGTCTAGCTAGAGTCAATGATACGAGATACTGGTGCGCATGGCATGCTGCATAGCCTAGTGCAAATCTCAAGTCTGTGCGTCAAATATTACGTTATAATGAAGGGTAGCTCTCTTGAGAAACCTTAATACCGAAGTATTAAGCGTTCTCCTGGCGTACCTCAAAGACAAACAATCGAGACTAGAACAGTGCAGAATGGTATAGGCAAAAAACCCTCATTCGTGCATGCTCTACTCTCAATGGCACACAGACTAGAATTTACTCAATCAACTCCAGTTCTCAGGTATGTCGTGCCGCTTTTAACTGAAGCCAGCACTCATAGGAAACAATACCTATAATATCAGACTCCTAGTCTAGCATTATCTAATCCAGCAGAACACTAATAACTAAAGGAAGCAGTACTAAACAATATAAATGCCAACCAATGCTTCGTGATCCACTTATCTTAACAACTAACATACATAGGCTATATCAGACCTTAACACACAATACAACTGGCCAGCATGAAGCTGATTTTGCAGAGTTAACCAGAGGGGGTATAATATTAATAAAAGGTGGTGAAGGATATGGAAAATGAGAGAGATAGGCAGAGGAAAAGATTCTCAGGTACGGAGCGGGGACAGATAGCAAGGGAAAAAGATGGGTGTGTTCTAGAAACCAGATCTGAGGGAGAGAGTGGCGAGGAACTGTATATATACTCGCACTAGCTCGAGCTGCGTGGGAAAACAGCGGTTACAAGTCATCTAACCACTAGCAAAGCTTACAGCATGGTAAGGGCCTCTCTCCACCAACCCCCGCGAGGCAGCCAGCCGTGACGTCATCGAGCGGGACAAAAAACACTGCGCGCCCCCTCTCACTCTGTTCTACTCCCTCTCTCTCCCAGATCCTATCATTACTAGTTAATGATAAAATATATACTTTATAATTAAATATATAAAGCCTTGACATGGGCGAAAACAAAGAGCCTTTCTGGACTGCCCATGACACGAGCTTTCATATGAAATAAAGCACACTCTAATACATAAACTGTAGCCCCATCCACTGCCCTGGCGATCCTAGCGAGTCACTGTAGGACAAGCCATGCGGTTCTAATGGAGTGGTTAACGTCACATCCCTGTGTCTGCCTGGGCCTGTCTCAGTTCTCTCCACCACCTGGTTAACACTCCTATTTTCTAGCCTAGCCACGACTTCTGAGACGGTTTCTTGATTATATTATCTTCCCTGCTATCCCTATCCCTCCCTGGTCCTTGAATCTTTTGTTTTAGCCATCTTATTTGTTCCTCTCTTTCCTGAAGTTCCTCACTCAGGATTTTGTTTTCATTTCTCAAGATCCTAGCCTCTTCAGATTTCTCGAGAATCGTTGATTTGCATTCCTTGCAGAACCATAGCTGGTCCTCTTCCTCTTCAAGAGTTTGGTACAAACGTTTGCTGATCTTACCGCATTTCATGTGGATCCACAGCTTACATTCATCACATTTTACCCCCTTGTGTTGGTTGGTGACCATCTCGGCGCAGAAACCGCACTTATCTTCACGTTCCTCTTGCAATTTCGTAGCACATTCTTCACACATGTTGTTCTTGTCGATGCTGCGGGTGAAAAACCCACAGCCATAGCACTTTTTATGAGAATTTCTGGTCATGTTTCAGTTTTTCTTACACGACATGGGAGACGCACGTCTTCTTTCAGTTGCTGGTCGGGAAGCTATGCCTTTGCAACGGCGCCTCCCTTTTGTCGTGTTTTCTGCTTTTCTAATTTAACAGTAAAATTTATTATGTGCTATGTGCTGTTTTCTTCTTTCTTGCTCTTCTTTCTTCTTGCTTGTTTTCCTTCTTGATTGTTGTTCTTGTTTCTTCTTTCACCTTTATATTTTCTTTGCAGTTTCTTCATGTGTTGTTCCTTTGCTTTTCTCTCTAAAGGTGAAGGTATTGAGGGATAAACCTTTACAACGGCCCCACGTAGCTACATTATACATTTCCGTATTTTCTGAAGAGTGTAGAGAGGGGAGAAGGGGTGTTGGAGAGAGATGAAGCTGTGTAAAGTCAGTGACTAATAACACACATAACAAAGCTTCCTCTCTCTCCAACACCCCTTCTCCCTTCTCTATACACTCTTCAGAAAATAGGAAAAGTAGAAAGAAGCTACGAGGTGCCGTTGTAAAGGCTTATCCCTCAATACATATAACAATTTAACAAAACCACTCCAACAGCTTCCTCTCTCTCTCTCCCATCTTTATACACTCTTCAGAAAATAGGAAAAGTAGAAAGTAGCTAAGAGGTTCAGTTGTAAAGGTTTATCCCTCAATACCTTCACCATCACCATATACAGACTAATAACACACATAGCAAAGCCACTCCCACAGCTTCCTCTCTTTCCAAAACCCCTTCTCCCCTCTCTCTACAGTATATACACTCTTCAGAATATAGGAAAAGTAGAAAGTAGCTGCGAGGTGCCGTTGTAAAGGTTTATCCCTCAATATCTTCACCTGACCTGACCTGACCAACTTACTGACTTGCTTGACTCAAACTTACTGAACACTCGGTCTCTCCCTCACCTCAACGTCGTATACTGATTAAGAACGTACACAACAAAGCCACTCCAACAGCTTCGTCTCTCTCCAGCACTTCTTCTACCCTCTCAACACTTCGAAAAGTAGATACGAGGTGCCGTTATAAAGGCTTATCCCTCAATACCTTCAATAACACACACTACAAAGCCACTCCAACAGCTTCGTCTCTCTCCAGCACTTCTTCTACCCTCTCAACACTCTTCAAAAAGTAGATACGAGGTGCCGTTATAAAGGCTTATCCCTCAATACATTCACCATCACCATATACACCCTAATAACATGCACAGCAAAGCCACTCCAGCAGCTTCCTCTCTCTGCAGCAATACCTTGACCTGATACAGAATAATGACACACACAACAATGCCACTCCAACAGCTTCCTCTCTCTCCAGCAGTACCTTGACCTGATACAGACTAATAACACACACAACTAAGCCACTCCAAAAGCTTCCTCTCTCTCCAGCAATACCTTGACCCGATCAGACTAATAACACACACAACAAAGCCACTCCAACAGCTTCCTTTCTCTCCCGCAATACCTTGACCTGATACAGACTAATAACACACACAAAAAAGCCACTCCAACAGCTTCCTCTCTCTCCAGCAATACCTTGACCTGATACAGACTAATAAAACACACAACAAAGCCACTCCAACAGCTTCCTTTCTCTCCAGCAATACCTTGACCTGATACAGACTAATAACACACACAACAAAGCCACTCCAACAGTTTCCTCTCTCTCCAGCAATTCCTTGACCTGATAGACTAATAACACACACAACTAAGCCACTCCAACAGCTTCCTCTCTCTCCAGCAATACCTTGACCTGAGACAGACTAATAACACACACAACAAAGCCACTCCAACAGCTTTCTCTCTCTCCAGTAATACCTTGACCTGATACAGACTAATGACACACACAACAAAGCCACTCCAACAGTGTCCTCTCTCTCCAACACCCCTTCTCCCCTCTCAACACTCTTTGGAAAGTAAATACGAGGTACCGTTGTAAAGGTTTATCCCTCAATACCTTCACCTTCACCTTCACACATACAACAAAGCCACTCCAACTGTTTCCTCTCTCTCCAGCAATACCTTGACCTGACCTGCCCTGACCACTGGCTGCCTGACGATGGATGGTGCTAGGATGGAAGTGGTGGTGGTGGTGGTGGTGCTGTTGATGTTGGTCCCTGGTAGTGCTGACTCCACCAACACTTTCACTCAACGGATGGCTGCACGGGACTCAGGTGAAGGGGGATGGTGAGTACAGGTGTATATTATATATATATATGCGTGTGTATGTGTGTTTGGGTCGGTGGGTGTGGGTGTGTGCGTGTGTATGAAGAAGACAATAAGGCAGAGTTGCCTGTACGGAGTGTCTCCCGCAAAGCCAAACAAGTGACAGAGAGTCAAATTCAAGAAACGTTAGTGTCAGAATGCCTGGAAACACAAAGTTAAACCAGTCTAAATGATAGGATGAAGGAAAGATTGATTGAGGTAGAGAGTTCCAGAGCTTACTTGTTAAGTAGAAGAAAGACACAGAAACGTGTTAATTCTTGGGTTGGAAAGCTGGACAGATTAAGAGTGGGACTGTGTCTAAAGATGGGTGCCACTCACTCACCGTTAGGGATGGGGTATACACCGAGACATCTCTGAAGAATACTGATTATTGTAATAGCGATACAAGAGTGAGAGAAATGCAACATTGTAACACATAGACAAAAATTGTAGGGAATCAATAAGAGGTGGTGAGTTGATAAGATGGAAGGCTTTGGACTCCACCATTTTGAAAAGTGCGGTATGGGGGGAACCTCCCTACACACGCGAACAGTATTTGATAGATGGGTGTACGGTCACCGTGTACAGAGCAAGAAAGTGTGCAGGGGTCAAGAGCCCATATGGAGACAGTTGAGCACACCCAACCTCTGGGAAGCCATTTTAGCAAGAGTGGTGATATGGTATTTGCAGGAAAGGTTAGAAGAAAAAGAGACACCAAGGATATTGAGGGAAGATGAGAGGTGGATTTGTGTGTTGAAGAGTAAAGGATAGTTGTGTGGATGATTGTGTTGGGTAGACAAGTAGACAAATTGGGTTTTTGGGGTATTAAAAGTAACAAGATTTTCTCTGTCCCAATCATAGGGGGATATAATTAATGTCCTAAGCATAATAGGGAAGATGTACCGCAAAATAGTGATCAAGAGAGTGAAAGTGAAAATGGCGAAATGGGTAGGTGAGGAGCAGGATGGGTTTAAGAAGGGAAGAGGGTGTGTAGACCAGATTTTCTCCTTGAGATGTGGTTGAGAAGTATCTGGAGAAGGGACAAAAGTTGCATAGTGCCTTTATGGAGTTTACGGAGAAGGTTTGTGGAAAGTAACGAGAATATACAGAGTAGTTGATAAGTGAAGACCTTGTATGAGGTGCAAAATCGGTAGTGCCTGTGGAGAATGAACAGAGCGAGTTCTTTGATCTGAATGTCGGGTTAAAGCAAGGGTGCGTGATGTCCCCATGGTTATTCAGTATATAAATGGATGGAGTCGCGAAATAATTACAAAGAAGAACAGCGGATGTTGGTGTACCCCTGATAAGGGAAGGGTATGAGTAGAAGTTACCTGTGCTGCTGTTTGCTGATGATACAGGTCTGATAATGAGTTGGAGTTGCAGGGTCTGGTAAATTTGTTTGGGACAGTGTGTGAGAAACAGCTTGCAGGTAAATGTGGGGAAGAGTAAGGTTATGATATTTGATAAGGGTGCAGTCACAGAGTGTGAGGTGAGATTGAATGGTCAAGTTTTGGAGAATGTCAGCTCATTTAAGTATTCGGGAAGTGTGATGAGTAAAGATGCAAGTATGGATGATGAAGTGCAGGAGAGGGTGCAACAGGGGAAAAGGGTTGTAGGAATGCTGAAAGCAGTGACAAGGAATAGGGTGGTGAGCATGGAAGTAAAGAAGTCCTTGCATGATAGTGTGATAATCCCGACATTGCGTACGGGAGTGAAGCATGGATGTTGTTGGAGAGACATAAATCAAGAGCAATTGTTTTTGCCATTTTCGAAGAATGTATTTTGAGTTTACTCTCTAGACTTAGAATAACGATTCCCCAGACCCCTAAAAACTAAATAAATATCCTCAAAAAGCTGGTTCCTCCTAAATTACAGGCTCGCTATCACTTGAAAGGAAAAAAAATCCACACCAAAATGGTACAAAAGGTCTTAACCCGTTGAGCCCCGGCTAGTTATAATATTTTGTTCACCCCTGTCCCAAGCCATTTTCACTTCTTGTTTTTGTTTGCTAAAATGGAAGACAAGGATGAGAAATAAAAACAAAACAAAAACAAAAATCACCTCGGATATTTTTTTTTGGGGGGGGGGGGCCTCAAAAAAATGTGTTGAGCCAAAATGGAAGAGAATGGTGAGAAATGAAGACAAAAATAAAAAAAAACTCACCTTGGTCATTTGGGGGGCGGGGGGGGGGGGGGGGGGGGTCGAAAGTTCGTCTCCCCCGCATGACCACCCGCCCGGGAGCACTTGGGTGAAAACTGACTATGGCATTGTACGGCATACATCCTAAGGAGTGTCTCACATAAATCTCAAGCCTCTAGCTCCCATACGACCGGAGTAATGAAGGTTCAAAGTAGGGGTGAACTAAGGGTGTAAAGTATCCCCACTAAGCCCACCACCACCGGCCGTGCGGCTGTCTTGGCCCGCTCACACCTACCGGCCCGGCTCCCACACACACTACGGTACCTCCCCCTCCTATTCTCCCGCCATTTCCTACCTTACGAGCCACGTAACTGATTTTAATATGCCGGACGCACGTGATGCGTCGCTGGGAGTTGGTGATCAAACACTGCCGACGCATCACGTGCGACGCTGGGTCTCACTGGGTTAATAATGATAAAGAAAAGAGGCAAAAGGTTTTGAAATTGGCAAGCAAATTAAGGCGAACGTCGTAAAATCTCAAAATTTATGGAGCTAAACATGAGGGAGTAGGGGTTCCATTAAAACTAAAAAACCTCCCATTAACCCCTACTGTACCAGAGGGTAGTCCGTCGCTGGTACTGACGAGTGAATTTTTTATTGTTGGCCAACATACGTTGCTGGGACAGTTGGTGTTAATTCAAGTTACTCTTCCCCAGACAAGTCCAACCTGGCCGACCAAGTAGTGATGTCACTGGTGTCCGGACCACGAAAAGGCCAAAACCTCCTGTTGGTCACTGACAGCCTTAGTCAACAGCTGGTCAATCTTGATACAGTTTTGGCTGCCACTGGAGCCTCGGAGACACCCACATTGTTGACCACACAGTCATTGGTCCTCAGAGGTGCCCTACCGTTTTACCAGACCAAGAGCAGTCAACTCACCGCCATCCTACTCGCGTACAACGACCCGGTCAGCTTCCTCGTCAGTCTGCAGAGTAATATGAACTGGAACCCTGGATATCTCGTAGTTTTCTCCCTCAGTTATCAGCACAATCTCACTACCATTCTCAGCCTGCCTGTCGTTCAACGTGCAGAGTTTCTCCTGTTTATTTTCCCAGCGACCCAGGCTGGTCAACCAAGCTTCAGGACATTCACCAGCGTCCCCACGAGACATGGTGTTGGGGACTTCTCGCTAATGTTAGTTTCTCTGGGAGTTTGGAACCCTGACAAATTTCCCAGTCGTCAGTCACTCTTCCCTCCGAGGTTCAAGGACTTTGGTGGATACATTTTGCGCGTCCCAGCTCTGTGTTACAACGAACCATTCTTGTACTATAAGGTCCATGGGGAGGAGTGCTTCGGAGGAGGCCTGGATGCTCTACAAATGATAGCTGAGAAGTTGAATTTTGAAACCTTGATCACCTTCTACAATATACTCATATGGTCGGACAAAGTGAACGGAACTTGGCAAGGCCTGTTGGGCAGAGTCATGTACGAGAAGCAGCCTCTCATGATCAACACGTACAAGATGACGGAATACGGGTTCACCGATTTCGACACAACGTACCCGCACTGGGAAGGTGGGTATACGTTCATCATACGGGAACCCTTACCTCTAGCCAAGTGGAGGAATGTGCTCTACCCATTCTCTACCCTTGTGTGGGGCATGGTGTTCGCTACCATGGTGATCGTCAGTACCTTAATGGCTGTCCTGCTCAACCGTTACAGCCATCTCGAGGACCCCATCAATATTGTCCTCAAGGTGAACGGTTTGGCAGGTTCACGGTAGTAATAGTAGTAGTAGTAGTAGTAGTAGTAGTAGTAGTTAAAGAATGAGCCCCTTTCATATGGGTCAAATAAAATTGCCACAGATTTGATCCGAGTAATAATACTGTAATCACTGAGAGGTAGCTGGGGACTGGGGAAAGGGAGATAGTAGGGGGGATGGTTCACGTTTTGGGCAATTTTTGCATGTATTTCATTATTTTTCTAGTTTCCTCCCTAGACCTCCATCAAATTTAAAAAAAACATCCATTAGATCCCAATTCTAGATTAATTTGTACATTTTTCGGTAGAAAGATTTCCCGGCCGAAGGCCAGTTCTTCCAACATTACAGGCTCACTATCGTTCGCCAGGGGAAAAATCGACACCTAAATAGCACGAAAGGTCTAAATATTGAAGACGAAATGGGGCGAAAGGTCTTAAAATCAACTATTTAATGGGGCAAACATCTTAACATCTGAAAAGTAATGGGGCTAAACATGAGGGAGAAAGTGGTCCATGTCACCTTTAAGTGGGAGTAGGGAGAGGCTTGGGGGAGTGAAGGAGGGGCTGGGGAGGGAGCTTAGTATAGGGCCGAGAATGCACCAGCAAAACCTGTTGACGTCACATGGCATCACCCGGGATGCTGCCCGTTAACCCTACAGACGCCATGTGGCATCATCTGGCCTTAAGAACAGACTGACCGTTTGTTTGGTCTATTAATTAATGTATTCATATATTTTTTTTAGTTTCCTCCCTAGACCTCCATCAAGCTTAGAAAAACACCCCCTAGACCCCCCTTCAAGATACATTTGTACATTTTTCGGTAGAAAAATGTCCCGGCCGAAGGCCGCTTCCTCTTAAAATTGCAGGCTCGCTATCACTCACCAGGAAATAATTGACACCTAATTGGCACGAAACGTCTTAAAATTTACAATGAAATTGGGCGAAAGGTGTTAAAATCGCCAGACTAATGGGCCGAACGTTTTATAATCTCAAAACTAGTGGGGCTAAACATTAGGGAGAAGGGGGTTCAGAAAAATTGTCTGCCTCCCCTTGAGGGCAGATGTGATGGTTTTCTAGATCCCCTTCTCTCTCATGTTTGGCCCCATTAGTTTTCAGATTTTAAGATGTTTGCTCTATTAGCTTGTCAGTTTTAAGACCTTTCGCTCCATTTCTTTGTCAATATTAAGACCTTTCGTGCTATTTTTGTGTTGATTTTTTTCCTGCTAAACAATAGTGAGCCTATAATTTTAAAAGAACCGGCCCTACCGAAAATTGTACAAATTAATCTAGAAGGGGGATCTAATGGATGTGTTTTTAAGTTTGATGGAGATCTAGGGAGGAAGCTAAAAAAATAATATATATATGAATTAATCGACCAGAAAATAAACCCTTCCCCCTTATGGGGTTATCTCTTCACCCAATATCTAAATTTCGAAAGTTTGTTTGTGGTGTTCGAGTGTTCATATTGGACATGAATTTGTGTCTACAGTCGGTATCGTCAACTTTAATCCTCTAATATGGCCTAGCAGCATATGATTTTACTTACATAGGAATTCTATCACCTATGCTAATCTAGCTATAATCTTGTCTCCGATATCACTGTATAAGATCCCTGAAAAATTGTCAGAATAATTTTGGTTATCGAAAATTTACAATAAAAACTTGCGTGATTCCCCTTGTAGAGTGACAAAAGTAACACAAATTCACTATTTTGACTAGGTTGGGTCAGGCATGTTGAACCAGCCAATGAACGACCGAGATATCACGTTCCCGTGGGCCCGCGTAGTACTGGTGGTGTGGTGGTTCTCCGTGGATATACTGGCAGCACTAGTAATCTGGTGGCCATCCTCACGCTACCCGTCATACCACCCCACATACAGACTGTGGAGGACCTGGCTGCTTCTAACATAAGGTCAGTCAACGTTATCGACTTTATAATCCTTCCAACTATGCATAGTCGAGGTCATAATTTCTACAAAATACTGGTAGCTGAACTCACACTACCTGTCATTCCACCCCATATATAGACTGTGGAAGATCTGGCCGCTTCTTCTATAAGGTCAGTCAACATTGTCGACTTAATATATCCTTTTAATTATGTACAGTCGAGGTCAATATTTCTGCAACATACTGGTAACTGGTACACCAGTAACTTGATGGCCAACATCATCCTGCATGTCATACGTTCATACCATCCTGTAAACGGTTTGTGGAGGATACCCCTTTCCCTCTCGACACTCTTCATAAAGTAGATATGAGGTGCCGTTGTAAAGGCGTAGCCCTCAATACCTTCAATAACATACACAACTGAGCCACTCTAACAGCTTCTTCTCTCTCCAACACCCCGAGGTTACTACTGGTCCGCGGTCGCATCTGGACGTCCTGGTGCCCGGCGATATCTATGGATATATTTTGGGGAACTTTAGTCGGTCCCGGTGATTGTCTGCAGCGTCGGTGGTTCTGCGGCCTCTCCCCTCAGCTTCATTCCCTTCCTCCATGCTGCCCTGCTCTGCCTCAGTCATCCTCTGATCATCCGTCTGTGTCGGCTTCTCACTCTGCGCCATCTTTGTTCTTTTCCTGTTGGTGGGGGCTGGCACCTCCCTGGACCTGTGACCTGTGGCTTGCCCGCTGGAAGGATGCATCACCCACGGTGGTCGGCTCTGGACCTGGCACAATCCTCGGCTCTCTTCGGGGCTCCATCGAGGGCCCCACTTTCCCCGTCGGTGCCAGCGCTGCCTTCAGCCTCTAGGGTTTGTGTTGGCTCCACCATCCTCGTCTCTTCACTTCGCCACACGTCTTCTTCCTGCCGGGTGCCATTGTTCATCGCTTCACCTTCCCCTTCCATCCTCATGTCCTGGGAGTTTTGTTGCTCTTCTGCAGCCCCTCCTGGATCCCTGACGTTTGAGCATCCTTCCCGGGAGGCCGCTGTGGCTTGACAAGACACCGTCACAGGGTTAATTGGGCCTGCCCACACAACCCTTCAATCAAGAACCCTGATCAAGATCTCCAACGAGGAGTTTCTGCTGGATCGCGGTCGTGGTCGGACGTCCCCGGTGCCCGGCGCAATCTGCGGCTTTATTTGGGGGAACTTCAATCGGTCCCGGTGATTGTCTGCCGCGTCGGTGGTTCAGCGGCCTCTTCCCCCAGCTTCATTCCCTTCCACCATGCTGCCCTGCTCTGCCTTTGTCATCCTCTGATCATTCAACTGTGCCGGCTTCACTCTGCGCCATCTTTATTCCTTTCTGGTTGGTGGGGGCCGGCGCTTCCCTGGACCTGTGACCCGTGGCTTCCCCACTGATGGGACACAGCACCCGCGGTGGTCGGCTCTGGTATCATCAAATCCTCGGCTTTCTTCGGGGATCCCTTGTGGGCCCCACCTTCCCGTCGGTGCCAGGGATGCCTTCAGCTTTTGGGGTTTGTGTCGGCCCCTCCGTCCTCGCCCCTTCACTTCACCATGTGTCTTTTTCCTGCCAGGTGCCATCGTTCATCATTTCATCTTCCCTTCCATCCTCGTGTCCTGGGAGTGTTGTTGCCCTTCTGTAGCCCCTCCTCCTGGGCCCCTAACAGTTAAGCCTCCTTGCTGGGATGCCGCTGCGGCTTTGACCAACACTGTGTCAGGGTTAATAGGGCTTTGGCTTCACAGCCCTGAAATCAATAATCAATATCCCAGATCAAGATCTCCAACTTTGGGGTGACCAATAGCGACATTGGTAGAGCGCTCGGTTTCTAACCGGGAGGACTGAGTTCGATTCTCAGCTGGTAGAGATGTTTGGGCAATCTCCTCACACCCCTTGCCTCTGTTTCGCCTGACAGTAAATTAGGTTACGCGGCAGGGTGAAAAGGGGTCTTCGGATCCTCCGACCCTTCAACCCAAAATTAAATTAAAAGATCTCCAACACCCCTTACCACTTCGAAAAGTAGATATGAGGTGCCGTGGTAAAAGATTATCCCTCAATACCTTCACCATCATCATGTATGGATTAATAACACACACAACAACAAAGCCACTCCAACAGCTTCCTCTCTCTCCAACACCCTTTCTCACCTCTCAACACTTCGAAAAGTAAATACAAGGTGCTGTTGTAAAGGCTTAGCCTTCAATACCTTCACCTGATCTGACTTGATTGGCAGCATCCAACATTAAGTGAGGTTTTATCAAATAACCTCAAGACAAACATCTCTCCAGTTATATAACCCCTTCAGTAATGCTGACATCCTTTTCATTATATTCTGGCAACTATTTGACGATTTGATTCATGCTAGGAAGGACGTCTACCCATTATAAGGTTAGAGAATATCTCTATTAATTATTTTTAGCTACCATATATATCTTTCCCTGGCTTAATAAAACTGTCTAAATGTAGGTGAGATCCAATAAACAAGATGTCACCCAGGTCACCTGTACTGAAAGGGTTACGAAACCAGCCCCTAAAGTGTTTTACGGTCGCTCTTTATTCTAGCCTAATCTCACTTTTGCTGTTTCCTACCCAGATTTATAGCTTGTTCTTATATATATACCACGACAGACTCTGTGCCATAAACAACTTATTAACACAGGCCCTCAAATCCAGTAGGAACCTAACCTGCTGGTGGCCATAACCACTTTATGAAACCCGTACACTCTCTCTTGAGGAAATCATACCCCAGAAGTTTAATGGGAGCTATTTAATCTATCCTAATCTGAGTATTTTTTACTGTGTCCCCTTTAAACATATGCACGGAAGACAAAACACAATTCTTGTCAATCAGGTCAATTTATAAAAACAGTTATATTTACTTTGTTTAACCAATCTAAGCTTATTTGTATGCCTCGCTACAGACCCTGCGCCGGGGACATTAAGGACTTCCTACTGCAGGCCCTCAAAACCAGCCGGAACCCAACGTTAGCTTACCTTGGAAAGAACCTTCTGCTGGAGCCCGTATACAGCCTAGAAGACCCCTACAAGTTCCTGAATGAGAAGGTATTGGACGGGGAATGTGCCGCCATCAACATAGACCACTACCTGGAGATGTTGAGGGTTATGAAGAACCTCACCGAGAACACTTACATCATGAATAATAATGTTAGTCTTGTTATATTAGTGCTGTATTGTTAAATGTGTCATGTTAATCTTGTGCTATTTTGCGGTGTAATGTTAGCGGTATTATTCAAGCAACCTTTTGCGGTGATTCGCACGCTCTGGGTCATGACCGTTACGTTCACTTCTAATAAACCTCTTTTGGGTTGAGAGGGGGCTTTGCCCCCCCCCTCACTCTGCCAGGACTTGTTGTCATCATCATTTATATTGCTAGCAGGGGGCAAATAACAGAGCGCTGTAGGATAATATTTTGGATAATAAGCGGTCAAACTAGACGCGACCGAGAGCGTGCGAATATCGCCGCAAAAGGTTAGTGTTAGTGTTGGGTTGTTAGTGTTGTTGTTGTTGTTGTTGCTGTTTCCCAGGCTGTCTGGCCGAGCAGCCCCAAGTTCCCGAGCAAGGCCAAGGCCATAACCGAGCACCCCCACAGAACCCTCCCTGCTTACCATTAATAAAGCCCAGGTGACCGAAGCCACTCCAAGGCGAGGAGCTGTGGAGGGTGCGGAAACGCCGAGGAAACCAAAGCCCCACCCTGTGCCCCTCAGCAAATATGAAGGGAAAGTTGAGGGGAAAAGGAAAAATGTGACGCTTTGGCTCAGAGTCTGCCAACCTCTAGGTTGGCAGTAGGGAGGTCGATCCACGGAAGAGACGCCGTCACTTGAGATCT
Organism: Paralithodes platypus; assembly: GCA_032716605.1. Taxonomy (NCBI): domain Eukaryota; kingdom Metazoa; phylum Arthropoda; class Malacostraca; order Decapoda; family Lithodidae; genus Paralithodes; species Paralithodes platypus. The sequence continues at coordinate 23,741,698 of CM064502.1, forward strand.
AGAAAATATGTAAGTAAATGGAACAGGCAGAGTAAGCTATGGCTATGGCAGAGAATGCTCAGCTCTTACTCTGATGTGTTGTGTTGTTAGTGTTATGTTGTCAGTGTTGTGTTGTCAGTGTTGTGTTGTGTTGTTAGTGTTGTGTTAATGTTAGTGTTGTGTTGTTAGTGTTGAGTTGTTAGTGTTGTCCTATCTATGTTGTGTTGTCAGTGGTGTGTTATTAGACATATGGACTGGATCTATCAGAGTGAGGGTTGGTGTCCTCTACTTCCCATAGCCGGTTCTGACTGTACCTTTTATCATCATTCTTATTTCTAACTTTTTTCTTGAGAGTAGTGAAGGCAGGGGGGCCATAATGGTGTGCCCCATGGTTCCCTAGTGTCTTGGTCTCACAGCCCACTGGCATAAGTTGGCCTTTCTCTTTCTGGCGTAGGGATGCGGTGACCCCACCGCCCGCCACTTTGGTGGTGCAATCAGCTTTTGGAGCAGTGGATCACTGGTCCCTATCATCAGAAAATTCCTGTGCTTGGTATGCTTCCAGCCAGGGTCCCACTGGGGTAAATAAAATAGCAAAACAGTGGTGGAACTGCCATCCGAGTGAGGGACTGCTCTGGGTCTGCTCCTTCAGTGTTCATGGTCATAATCCACTTTGTGGAAATGACACTGTGGAGTGGGTCAGTCGGGGCATGTCTAGGAGCCTGGAGGCAGTTTCTGCCATGGCCATCCCTTTCGGGGTGTTTCCTCTGGAGTACATTAACATTAAATTGTACAGTCCCAATTGGAACTTGTCATTACATTAGAAAATATATACAGGAGCCCATACATTGTGTGATAAATACGAGAGAGTTCCTGGCCATAGAATACCGGAAGGCGCCATTACCTTAGGTCCCCAGCCCCGGCGGTTTAAATCACGCGCCAATAGCCCCACCTGGTCATATTTGGCATGCAAACCCCTTGTTTATACATCTTCTAACTCTGTATATATTCAAATATCATGATCACAGAACTTCATTCAGCTTAAGAATGATGAAAACCCCATCGTTCTATGTTTCTTTGTTCGATGTTTATCACTGCCAGAGCCTCATGTGTATATACAGTATGTGTGTGAGGAGATATTGATCAATACTCTTGTATGTGTGTGTTGATCACATGGCTCAGACAACCGCTACACTCCCTCCCTCACTCACACATTGCCTCTTAAGCCGGGAAGCATGACGCATTCAAGTGAGAGGTAGGGGGGGAGGGGGAAGGGGGGAGATGGGTGTGAGTGTTTATGGGTGGGGGGGATGGTGGGTGAAAGTAAGGAGAGGCTTTGGGAGTGCAGGAGGGGCTGGGGATGGAGCTTAGTACATCACAAGGCCGATAGAGCCGCAATTGCACCATGGAAAATTTGATAGCTTGGTGCGAAACATGCTAACACCATATGGAGTCACTCGGTTTTGTACCACACAACCTTATTTATGCCATATTACGTCACCTGGGTTTTAAGGGTTAATAGTGATCAACATCATGTAGGTAACTAAAATTCGAACACCATAGTAACTTAATTGAGTTAGTGAGCTCCAGTATGTTCAACTTAAGTATGCTTTGACATTTGAGGCCAACTAGAATGGGTTTGACATTGTATTGACTTTATATTAAGTAAACAAAAAAATGATAAAATATGGCCCAGAACATTCATGTTACTTAGGAAGAGTTTTCCTACATTTTGATGCCAGGAACACCTCAAAAAGAATCCTAGCTGGTGTCTATACAGAGAACATTTAATTGGAAGTTGAGTGATTATTTAAAAAAAAAAACGCAGGAAATGCAAGGCAACATTCGCTGGCTATCACTTTGATATAGTAATATTTGCTATATTATTTATTAAGAAATATCATTGCTCAAACTGTTATCTATTCAACATCATAATCAACACTTACTTGAGAGAAATACAACAGTTGTATTGAAGGAATGGGCTATTCATTCATCTATTGAATGCAGTACTGTCACAATCACTGCGACAATTGGCATTTGACAATTGTTTGGTCTGCACTGTACCATACGGGGGTTTTGGGCTAAAAGTGACCTTCATTCCCTGCAAATTTTCATGTATAAACAAGAGATAGTGTGACGTTAACCACTCCGTTAGAACCGCATGGCTTGTCCTACAGTGACTCGCTAGGATCGCCAGGGCAGTGGAGGTGGCTACAGTTGATGTATTGTTGTGTGCTTTATTTCATAATGAAAGCTCGTGTCATGGGCAGTACAGAAAGGCTCTTTGTTTTCACCCATGTCAAGGCTTTATATATTTAATTGCAAAGTATATGTTTTATCATTAAGTAGTAATGATAGGATTTGAGAGAGAGAGAGAGTAGAACAGAGTGTAGGGAGGTGCGCAGTGTTTTTTGCTATACTCGATGATGTCATAGCTGGCTGGTCTCTTGGGGATTGGTTGGAGGAGTTTTTTACCATGCTTGGTGACGTCATGTTTGGCTGGCTTCTGTGGCATTGGCTGGAGGACTTGTTACCGCTTTTCCTACGTGGTTCGAGCTAGTGCTAGTATATATATCTTGCTAAGGCAGCCTCCCAGAAGCTCGGTGTGCTCAACCGCCTTAGGGGGTTCTTTTCCCCTGCACAGCTTCTTGCTCTGTACAGGGGCATAGTGCGCCCTTGTATTGAGTATTGTTCACATGTCTGGGGAGGTTCCTGTCACACCGCTCTCCTAGACAAAGTTGAAAGGAAGGCCTTTCGTATCATTAACTCCCGTCCACTCACCAACTCTCTGCAGTCTCTCTCTCTCCGCCGCAATGTTGCATCTCTCTCGCTATTCTATCGCTACTATAATAATCAGTGTTCCTCAGAGCTATCCCAGTGCATACCACCTCCTTTACGTAGGGCACGTAGTACCCGTCTTGCAACTCAATCCCACCCCTACTCTGTGCAACTCTCCAACCCAAGAGTGAAACATTACTCTCAAACTTTCTTCTACTCAACAGCTGAGCTCTGGAACTCTCTCCCAGAATCAGTCTTTCCCTCTTCCTATGACTTAAATTGCTTCAAACTCTGTGTGTCCAGGCATTTTGGCTCGAACGTCCCTTGATTTTGGCCCTATCACTCTTTCAACTATGGGGGAGGCACTCGCTATAGGCAGTAATGCCTTTTGCCTCCCTCAATCACATAGAAAAAAAAAAAAAAAAAAAAATACAGCTCTCTGCCACTCTCTCCCTCAGATCTGGTTTCTAGAACGCATCCCTCTTATTCCTTTGATATCTGTCCCCCTTACTGCACCTGAGAACCTTTTCCTCTGCCTATCTCTCTCATTTTCCATATCTTTCACCACCTTTTATTAATATTATACCCCCTCTGGTTAACTCTGCATAATCAGCTTCATGCTGGCCATTTGTATTGTGCGTTAAGGTCTTATATAACCCATGTATGTTTAGTTGTTAAGATAAGTTGATCACGAAGCATTGGTTGGCATTCATATTGTTCAGTACCGCTTCCTATAATTATTAGTGTTCTGCTGGATTAGATAATGCTAGACTAGGAGTCTGATACTATAAGGTATTGTTTCCGATGGGTGCTGGCTTTAGTTAAAAGCTGCACGACATACCTGAGAACTGGAGTTGATTGGGTAAATTCTAGTCTGTGTGCCATTGAGAGTAGAGCATGCACGAATGAGGGCTTTTTGCCTATACCATTCTGCACTGTTCTAGGCTCGGTTGTTTGTCTTTGAGGTACGCCAGGAGAACGCTTAATACTTCGGTATTAAGGTTTCTCAAGAGAGATACCCTTCCCTATAATGTAATATTTGAAGCACAGACTTGTGATTTGCACTAGGCTATGCGGCATGCCATGCGCACCAGTATCTCGTATCATTGACTCTAGCTAGACTTTATCAGTCATAGTAGACATTAAGTATATTAAACCAATTGCTCTTATTATGCATACCCGTTTATGATTACACATGCATTTCGCAGCCTAGTTTGATGTATTGAGACACAAACGACTTAGGCTCTTTTTGTTGATAGGAATACTGCATTGTCGTGGCGATTATTATTATTGTTGTAGCGTTTAGGATATTCTTGGCTCCGACTGCATTATATATCCTGCCTTTTGTGAGCATAGCCTGCTCGAGCATTGTTCCGCTGCCTGCCTTTTTGGGTTCCATTTCCGATTCGAGCATCTTGATAGCATCTAACATTTAAAGAAGATTCCTTGTTGGTGTTGAAGGACTTTAGTGCACTTTCTTTTATGCAGGAGTGCCTGACATTTATTGATTAAAGTAACGTAAGCTGTAACGTCTCTTACCACCTTACTTTGCATACCATAACCAAGCACCTTCGGTTATAGGTAGTAATAGGCTGTTTTCACATAGCATTAAGCCTAGAGTAGACGCACATTTATTGAGAGTTTGATAACCTATTATTGCATATTAACTCTGGAGAGTATTTGTGTTCTTTGTTCACTGGGAATATACATCAGAGGTTGGATCTAGCGCTTTCCGTTGTAGCATTTATGCCATTACTAGTCCAATGAATAAGAGCCCTGATATATTTAAACCTCAGTAGTAACAAATGGCGACCTTACCTAGGATTTGGTGAACCTACATTTATTAGCAGGGAACATTTGTTGTTTTGGGGAATATTTTGCGGGGATCAGCAAGAATAATTTTTTTTTTGCAACATAGTATAGCCCTTGAGTATTTCCGAGAATTTGTGTGTGTATATTGAGGTATAAGAGTTTGGGGTGCTTCTTCTCTGAATATTGAGGTGGGAATTTTTTTTTTAGAGCATCATGTCTTATACCGGATCAGAGGAGAATGGAGACAGTACGTAATGTCGAAACTGAGGAACAGCAGTATGATGAAATGGTTAATCAGGTGAACTGTGAGGAGGATGCTAGGATATTTTTGCAATGGCCTGTTACTGCCGAGCGGTTGGAGGGTATGGATCGGTACCGTCTTCAATGCCTGGCCACAGCTATCGGTCATGCGGGTACTAGCAGCATGACCAGGGATAACTTGATAACGTGTGTACTGGGCAGGGTGACTGGTGAGCGAGATGGGTTGAGTGCTCAGAGCCCTTCGGCCATGCTTCCCCTACACTCGACTCCCAGCCATCCCAGTGGTTTGCCGACCCCGGGTACGCTTCCACAGTTGGGTGGTGACTGGCAGGGTGGGTTGCCCCTGGGGGGACCACTGGTAATTTCAAACATTGTAGCACCTTCACCTCCTCAAGGGTTATCTCCAGAATTATTGTTTCGGCTCGAATTAGCTAAGATCGAAGAGAGAAAATGTCAGATTCAGCAGCAACAAAGGGCATGCGAGCTTCAGCAGCAAATAGAATTAGCCAAGATAGAAGAGAGAGCCAAACTAGCAAAAATCCAAGCTGATTTAGAGTCGACTAGGTATTGTGCCGACATGGACGTAGAGAAGTCGCGGGTAGAGACAACGGGACAGCGACTTGGGGCTGGTAACCGTGCTCATGATCAATCTCTCTCGCACTTATTGAAACTGGTTCCGTTGTTTGATGAGAGTGGTGTAACAGAATTTTTCGCACGCTTTGAGAAGAAGTGCCAGGTACACCAGTGGCTAGAGAATAAATGGGCAGCACTTGTATCCTCTAGATTAATAGGCAAGGGTCTTAAAGCATACGATGCGTTACCTTTGGAGTCATGTATTGTGTATGAGGATCTCAAGGAGGCTGTCCTGAGGGCTTACGAACTGCAACCAGAAACGTACCGTTTGAAGTTCCGGGGTGTAACCAAGGGAAGAGATAGCACCTTTTTGGAACATGCCCGGGACTTGTCCGATGCTATGGGGAACTGGCTCCGATCTGAGAAGGTAACAACATTTGATGGAATTAAGCAGTTAATGATGTTGGAGCAGTTCTTTAAGAGCACGGGCGGTGATCTAACTTTGAACTTAAAGGAGAAAAACCCAAGAACTCTAGTCGAAGCAGCAGAAATGGCTGATCGACGGCTGTCGTTAATTCGGGGTTGCGGGTCCCCACAGAAGTACGATGCAAGTGCTAGGGACCGTTATCCTCCCCCTCCCCGTAGCAATGACACATTTAAACAAAAGAGTAATGAAACTAAAACTGAATCCAAACCTAACACCACGCCGTATGAGAAAAGTCAAGGGCCTTTTACATCACAGTATAGGCCGAAACCGAAATTTATGTGTTTTAAGTGCCACCTGGAGGGTCATAAGGCAAATGAGTGCCCTAGTCGACCTCCTCCGGCAGCCGTGTCTTTTGCTCACGGCATTGGAGTGTTCAAGAGGACATCGAAGTTTGTTAGAGGCAATTCTTCCAAGGTAAATACACTGCCAGTGCAGAAGGATCCGGAAGGCTTATTCCCTGTCCGTGATACCTTTAGTGACCACAGGGGACTCGGTTGTGTGGAGTGGGGGGATAGAAGACATGAGGTGAGAATTTTGCGTGACACTGGGGCATCGCAAACATTGTTGAGGAATTTCACTGGTAAACTTGTAAATACGGCGCGGGTGGTTGTGGTTCAGGGAGTTAATGCAACAAGGTCATACCCGCTTGTAAGAATGAAGATGGAAGTTGATGGTGTGACTCGTGACCTGGATGTAGGAATTGTGGAGAAGTTACCTGTTGGGGGCGTCGACCTCCTTCTCGGCAACGACTTTGCGGGGCCTACTTCTGAGGCTCCACCCTTAGTCGTTGCCGAGAAGCCGGCCGACGTGAGTAGGGAGGAGCAGGAGTGGGTTGAGAAGTGTCCGGTGCAACCTATGGCGTGTGTTGTCACCAGATCTCTTGCATCCAGGGAGTCACATTCTGGTCAACAGTCTTTAGACAAGCGGAGGAAAGGTACCGAGAAGGGGTTGGAAGTTGATGCGGTTGAGAGTTTAGTATCAACGGACATTCTCGGGGACTCATATTAGGACCAATTTTCGAGTCTGGAGAACACCCATTAACTGTTACTAAGAAGGCAGAGGATGGGCTTAAAAAGACGAAGAGACCGCAACGATACAGAGAGAGAGAGCAACGGGAGGCTAAATTCAATGTAGGAGGGGGGCATGAGTTGTTTCGCAAACACTTAGATAAGCTTGCTCCTTCGGACATTCGTAAATTGCAATTAAAAGACCCGGAGGTTCTTGAATGTGGTACCGGTAATGTCGAGTTGAAGGAGGACAGTGATGCACAGTCGGGAGATTTTTACAAGTATCCCCTGACCATCATGGAGGTAGCAACAAGGTACCCTGATGCGTACCCCATGAGAAATGGGTCAGCGAAGACGGTGGTCCGAAACTTGCTAGTGTATTTTTCCCGGTATGGTTACCCGCAGGTAATTCAGTCAGACCAAGGATCCAACTTCACTTCTAACCTCTTTGTTCAAGCAATGCCGCAGCATGGGATTGTTACGGTTGTATCATCTGCGTATCATCCGGAGAGCCAGGGTGTGTTAGAGCGGTGGCACTCAGCCTTGGAATCTGTGCTTCGTTGTTGTTGCTTTGAGAGTGGGAATGGTTGGGATCTTGGCCTGCCATGTGTTTTATATGCTGCAAGAGAGGTACCTGGGGAAAGTTTGGGATTCAGCCCTAATGAGCTCATCTTTGGACACCGTGTCAGAGGGCCTCTCCATATGGTTAAAGAAATATGGGAGGGTGCAGAAAAACCTTGTTCTATGCTCAAGTATGTCCTCGACAGTCGAGAACGGATGTTGCACAGTCTGGAGTTGGCTGGCCATAATTCGACTAGCTCTCATGCCCTCATGAAGGACAGGTACGACCTCAAGGTTAAACTCAGGGAGTTTCGTGTGGGTCAGGAGGTGTTGATTCTACTGCCCCTTGTAGGTCACCCCTTATCCGCGAAGTACACTGGTCCTTATAGGGTGGTGAACCTATCGGACCTGGATTGCTTGGTGGCCGCTCCAGACAGACATAAGCGCAATCAGTTATGTCACGTTAATCTCATGAAGGAGTGTGTGAGGCACCCCCCTGAGCCTCTCACTGTGCCTGTGATGACGTTTAGCAGTCAAGGTGGAGAAGGAGAACGGGACAGTCAAGCTCAGGTGGAGGATAACTGGAAGGATAAGAAAGTCAAATGGGCGCCTGAGTGTGAGAAGGCGTTTAGAGTAGTAAAACACCTGTTGTGCACTCACCCGATCCTCAGGGCCCCTGACTTTAGCCTACCTTTCCAACTAGCAACGGGTGATAGTGGTGTGGGGGCTGGTGCTGTCCTTGTGAAAAAGGACAATGATGGGCTGGAGCATCCTGTTAGTTTCTGCTCGGAGAAGTTCAATTCGCCCAGGGAAGCTGCTCTGTTGTCAAGAGGGAGCTGCTGGCAGTTGTGCTTGCACTGAGGCATTTCGAGGTCTATGTTCCAGCCTATGGTCCGGTCATTGTAGTTTACACAGATCATCACCCTCTCAAGTTCTTGGACCAGTTTCACAATCGGAATATGAGGCTGACAAGGTGGTCACTAAGGTTACTGGTATATAACCTGGACATACGCCATATTGCCGGTTGTGACAACGTGGTTGCAGATTGTCTTTCAAGGGTATATGATCCTGGGTAGATTGACACACGGGTAGCCTCCTGCTTTAGTTTGAATAGTATTTTGCGCTTGGTGCTTGTTGGCTCGCGGTTGTAGCCCAGCGTATTGGGTCGTAAAGCAGGAGTTGAGCGTTTGGTATAGAAGAAAAAACTAGGCTTGCCCCTATAGTGCAGCCGAAATAAACAAATTAAAAACATAATAATCAAATAAAAAACTCTTTCTTTGATAGTTGAATTTTTTCAGTATGTTGTAGCAGTAATTCTGAGTTGCACTCCTCTCAGAATGCTGGGCTAGAGAAGCTCGCTCTTGAGGAGCATAACTACATATGATTTAACCTGTTGTGTTGGGGAGGGTTATAATTTTGTAAAATGTTTTGTTGAGAACTGTGCCAGATATTTTACTGCCGCTGGGTGATGGGAAGTAGAGATATAGCATGGGTTCTAACAATCAGATTTTTGTGACCCTTGGGCCTCTGAGAAAAATCTTGGGGGGGGTGTGACGTTAACCACTCCGTTATAACCGCATGGCTTGTCCTACAGTGACTCGCTAGGATCGCCAGGGCAGTGGAGGTGGCTACAGTTGATCTATTGTTGTGTGCTTTATTTCATATGTAAGCTTGTGTCATGGGCAGTCCAGAAAGGCTCTTTGTTTTCACCCATGTCAAGGCTTTATATATTTAATTGCAAAGTATATGTTTTATCATTGAGTAGTAATGATAGGATTTGAGAGAAAGAGAGAGAGAGAGTAGAACAGAGTGTGGGGAGGCGCGCAGTGTTTTTTTGCTATACTCGATGATGTCATAGCTGGCTGGTCTCTTGGGGATTGGTTGGAGGAGTTTTTTACCATGCTTGGTGATGTCATGTTTGGCTGGCTTCTGTGCCATTGGCTGGAGGACTTGTTACCGCTTTTCCTACGCGGTTCGAGCTAGTGCTAGTATATATACAGCTCTCTGCCACTCTCTCCCTCAGATCTGGTTTCTAGAACGCATCCCTCTTATCCCTTTGATATCTGTCCACCTCTCTGCACCTGAGAACCTTTTCCTCTGCCTATCTCTCTCATTTTCCATATCTTTCACCACCTTTTATTAATATTATACCCCCTCTGGTTAATTCTGCATAATCAGCTTCATGCTGGCCAGTTTTATTGTGCGTTAAGGTCTTATATAACCCATGTATGTTTAGTTGTTAAGATAAGTTGATCACGAAGCATTGGTTGGCATTCATATTGTTCAGTACCGCTTCCTATAATTATTAGTGTTCTGCTGGATTAGATAATGCTAGACTAGGAGTCTGATACTATAAGGTATTGTTTCCGATGGGTGCTGGCTTTAGTTAAAAGCTGCACGACATACCTGAGAACTGGAGTTGATTGGGTAAATTCTAGTCTGTGTGCCATTGAGAGTAGAGCATGCACGAATGAGGGCTTTTTGCCTATACCATTCCGCACTGTTCTAGGCTCGGTTGTTTGTCTTTGAGGTACTCCAGGAGAACGCTTAATACTTTGGTATTAAGGTTTCTCAAGAGAGATACCCTTCCCTATAACGTAATATTTGACGCACAGACTTGTGAATTGCACTAGGCTATGCGGCATGCCATGCACACCAGTATCTCGTATCATTGACTCTAGCTAGACTTTATCAGTCATAGTAGACATTAAGTATATTAAACCAATTGCTCTTATTATGCATACCCGTTTATGATTACACAAGCATTTTGCAGCCTAGTTTGATGTATTGAGACACAAACGACTTAGGCTCTTTTTGTTGATAGGAATACTGCATTGTCGTGGCGATTATTATTATTGTTGTAGCGTTTAGGATATTCTTGGCTCCGACTGCATTATATATCCTGCCTTTTGTGAGCATAGTCTGCTCGAGCATTGTTCCGCTGCCTGCCTTTTTGGGTTCCATTTCCGATTCGAGCATCTTGATAGCATCTAACATTTAAAGAAGATTACTTGTTGGTGTTGAAGGACTTTAGTGCACTTTCTTTTATGCAGGAGTACCTGACATTTATTGATTAAAGTAACGTAAGCTGTAACGTCTCTTACCACCTTACTTTGCATACCATAACCAAACACCTTCGGTTATAGGTAGTAATAGGCTGTTTTCACATAATATTAAGCCTAGAGTAGACGCACATTTATTGAGAGTTTGATAACCTATTATTGCATATAGAACTCTGGAGAGTATTTGTGTTCTGTGTTCACTGGGAATATACATCAGAGGTTGGATCTAGCGCTTTCCGTTGTAGCATTTATGCCATTACTAGTCCAATGAATAAGAGCCCTGATATATTTAAACCTCAGTCGTAACAATAGAATGTATTTCAATGATATATTCCTGCAAATAGAGGAATAGATCTTTCCAATGACACCTGAATCATGTATGTACGACCACTGGTTGCCGTGCGACGATATTGCAAAGGTGGGGCTAAATCGGTAAAAATTAGATGTTTTCAGCGGTTTTTGCGATTCTCAATTCTGCAGGGGAGCTTTAGATGTCTCTCAGTTACGTTATATCGTCGCAAAATCATCACAGGACAGGAAAAACAACACACTCTTCTCCAAGCCAGCGACCGACAGCACACCATGTTTAAGAAATATTTACATCTTCCATTCCATAGGAATAACATTCACCACCAATTTTGTTATCATAAGGATTGTTTATATGCAGTTCTGATGAGCAAACAGTCAGTAAATAGCAAATAGTCACAGTTCATTACAGCTGGAGTTTGTTGTTGTTTCCTGGACAAAATCTACCCAAGCGTACTGTCCTACATTAATTTATCATCAACAATTGGATGTTAGTTACCATGAGCTCTTAATACTCTATTTCCTAATAATAGGCAAGTAAATTATAAGATCATGTTTGGATAAACAAATACACCAAAATAAATTTGTATGAAGAAGCAGTAAGTTGAGCGAGATGTTTCAGCTTGCCATCAACCAAGCTATGGAGCTCTCTTGCCGTCGCAAGCGAATATTGGTGTCTCGCTTGCTAAAGGTAGGGTTGAGGTGGGACCGGAAAAACAGAAATCCGGCTAGATCTTGCAAAGGGACCGGAAAGACACCCTTTTAGTGTTGGCCCCAGACACGGTTGCCGATGGATGGAAAGGTCCCGCGCTGCTTAGACTCGCTTTTCTGCCTCCCGGCCTTGTACTATGCAGATTTTCGGCAATTGTCACATGACAATTGCCGCTGTGATGTCCTTATTTTTTATATAGTATGCCCGCAATGATTGAGTTAAGACGAGAACTAGAGAGAGAGGGAACTTTTAATTTCATTCATTGCTAGGCAACCCATAAACCCCGACTTGGTAAGCAAGCTCGCTATGCAGTACAGGTCTCCCTCGATTTACGATTGGGTTACGCTCATGAAAACACGAACTTAAATAGAAAAATCGTATAGCAAACCATAAAATTAGTGGGGTAAATGGGGATGCGTTCTCGAACCAGCCAAACCCCAATCACAAACACCTAAAAACCTATAATAATATCGTAAATTGGAGCATCGAATAGTGAGGGAGACCTGTATGATTCCCTGGACATATCATTCGACAATGACTCGATGAACAATAATATAATCACAACAAGCTCAACTAAATGCTGGCCGATGCTAAGCGATATTTAGTTATGATGAAAGCAGAGTTATCTTTTTTGGGTTGAAGGCAAAGCTGGCAGGCGGGTACAACTACCACAGAAGAAGATGTACTGTATCCACTTCACAAGGTAGGAGACAACTTTTGCTTGTTATTGTTAACCCCTAACCATCGGGGCCCGAATTAAGTCCGTATCTAAAAATCTGGACTATGTGACGGGGCCCGACTTTAGTCTGTGTGCAATTTTGGCGCAATATTGGCTCTGAGAGAGAGACGAGTGATGGGAGGAGCGTAGGTTACCTCATGACCGCTCGCCACGGCCGCCGTGGGCCTACTGACATCTACTCCACACACATCCACCACCACTCCCTCCCTACACACGTAATTATGTAACGAAATGACCGTATTTTAGCGATTTTGCCCTTCGGTTGCACGATCGTTGCAAGACAACCAGTGATCGTAGAAGGATGGTTCGGGTGTGATTGGAAAGCTCAATTTACGCCCTTTCAGGGATACATAATTGTATTATGCTCTGGCTCTTGTTTATGAATGAAAAAGATTACGGAAACAAGGCCATTTATGGTAAAAAAAAAAACACTGGGCGCGTAGTACAAAAAAACTGACCCGCCCGCTCGTAAGGCGTTAAGGGGGGTGACAGGCTATTTTTGTCTTTCTCTCATTTTCTCTCTTTCCCTGGCTTGTATCCATTCGGCCCCATTCAGCCAACTGTTTTAAGATGTGTAGCCCCATCCAGGTGTCGATTTCTTCCTGGCGAGCGATAGCGAGCCAGCATTGTATGGAGAAATCCGGCTTCGTCGGAGAAATTTTTCTATCGAAAAATGTACAAATTTAGCTTGCTGTCAAACCAAAATATATATATGCTGGCTCGCTACCGCTCGCCAGGAAAATATTGACACCTGGATGGGGTAAACGTCTTAAAACAGTAGGTTGAATGGGGCCGAATGGATACAAGCCAAAGAGAGAGGGAGAGAAAGAGAAAACAGCGAGATAGGCTCCCTTAACACTCAAAGAGCGGGTGGTAAGGTATTTTACACCGTGCCGCCCAGCGGGCATAATCCCGAAATATTCGCTCACTTTCACTCGCCCTAGCGCCGTCACTATGGCTCAAATGCGAACGAAACAGTCATTTTTGGAACGAGCAACTCTGTGTCTCCCCATATAAGTCTAGTCTGGATGTTGTGAGTGAGTGTGGAGGGTGGGAAGAGGTAAGGAAGAGGGGTTACTTTTTGGTCTATTTCCCGCGCGCGTTCGGATGCGTTCGCTTTGCCCTGACTTCGGCCTCCCGCGCGTCTACTATTCCTTCGGTTATCAGTCTTATTTTTCTCTTATTTCTCCTTATTTCTGTATTCTCTGTATTCTCTCTCTCTCTCTCTCTCTCTCTCTCTCTTTCTCTCTCTCTCTCACTCCTGTCTGTCTGTCTCTCTGTATCTCTCTCTCTCTCTCTCTCTCTCGCTTTCCCTTCCTCGCGCGCTCTCTCTCTGTCTCTCTCTCTCTCTCCCTTTCTCTCATCCGTATATGTAATTCTCATTATTATTTTCTCTAACTAATCCCTCTATTTCTTGATTTGCCTGTAATATTTCTGTATTATTATATCTTTTTCACTCTCTTTCTTCAGTTCAGTTTCTCTATCCTCTCTCTTTCTCTCTCTCTCTTCCTCATCCGTATATATGATTCTCATTATTATTATCTCTAATCCCTCTATTTCTTTATTTTGCTTGTACTATTTCTGTATTATTATATCTTTTTCACTCTCTTTCTTCAGTTCAGTTTCCGTATTCTCTCTCTTTCTCTCTCTCTCTCTTCCTCATCCGTATATGTAATTCTCATTATAATTTTCTCTAATCCCTCTATTTCTTTATTTTGCTTGTAATATTTCTGTATTTTTATATCTTTTTCACTCTCTTTCATCAGTTCAGTTTCTGCATTCTCTCTCTCTCTCTCTCTCTCTCTCTCTCTCTCTCTCTCTCTCTCTCTCTCTCTGTTTCGCTTGTTATGCAGGAAATATTTTTTTGTTTTATATATAATATTTCAACACCTTTCCAAACCACCCTATGGGGTAGTGTTGACGACTAATTTTTTTTTTTTTTGTGGTGTTCCCAGGAGGTGTAATCCACATGTGATTGAGGTAGGCAAAAGGCAGTTATGTGATTGAGGTAGGAAAAAGGCAGTTATGTGATTGAGGTAGGGAAAAGGTAGTTATGTGATTGAGGTAGGGAAAAGGCAGAACTGCCTATAGCGAGTGTATGAATGTGATTGAGGTAGACAAAAGGCAGAACTGCCTATAGCGAGTGTATGAATGTGATTGAGGTAGACAAAAGGCAGAACTGCCTATAGCGAGTGTATGAATGTGATTGAGATAGACAAAAGGCAGAACTGCCTATAGCGAGTGTATGAATGTATGTATGAATGAATGACATGGATGTATGAGGTGGACCAAGAGCCAGATGGATGGATGAGATTCGAAACTTATGGATGTAATGGGTGATGTTGCTGATGATGATGAATGCGCTTGTGTTTGGGTAGTGTGCTATTCCACCATATGAATGATTGAATGACATGAATTCATGAGGTACTTTGAAATAGATGAATGAATGATTGAATGAAGTTATGAATGACATGAATTCATGAGGTACTTTGAAATAGATGAATGAATGATTGAATGAAGTTATGAATGATTGGCAAGAAGGGAGGAGGTTAGAAGTGTTCCAGTGTGTGGTACTCGGTGTAGCAAGGAATAGGACAGAGTCCCACATCACACCGACTACACTTGGACGCGACTTCCCTCCTATGTCGAGGCCTCCTTGTTGTGTGACTGCAGACGTGGCACACCTTCTTTCCGGCCACCCGGCCAGCAGCAAGTTGTGTAGGGTTGGGAGGTACAATCACAAGCCTGTGAGTCGCGAGGTAGTCCCGGCACTCAAGGCGGCTGGGCAAATCCACGATCGCCCTCGGAAATGGTGCCGCACGTCTGGTTCCGTGCTTACGGAGGATGGCCTCGATGATGTCCTTGGAGAACAGCCTTACAAAGCTCTTCTTTCCTGTGTGCGTCATCCACAGGTTGTTTGCGTTGAGGACAGTGACATCAAGAAGATGGAGTACGACCTTCTTGTACCATTTACAGGTCTTCCTAAGGCAATCAACAGTAGTGATCTGCATATCACTCTTGTCCACCAACCGCATGTTCACATTATACTCCAGGACAGCGTCAGGTTTGGAGATAACAACTACAGTCCTGTTGCCTGTGACACGGTCCTGCTGGTATCTCCTCTTCCCGCTATCTCGCAATGCGGACTTGTGGTAGGTGGAGAGGACATTGACTGGCTTTGTGTCGTGCCAACAAATAGCCAGTATGTTCTCACTGCTGCTCTTCTTCCGGAAGATGTCTCCTTTCTGCATCTTCTCAAACCGGGGCCAGTGTTTCCGGTTTGACCTAACAGATCCACAGCTTCCCGTTCTCCTTGTAAGGAGATACCTGGCAAGGAGAGGAGAGGTGTAGAAGTTGTCAGTGAACAGGATACGGTTGGCATCTAGATACGGCTCCATCAGTGTCTTGACAACCGACCCTGAAAGACCCAAAGGGTCGTTCGGAATGTCCACATCAGTAGCGGTATATATGATAAGATCCAGCACATATCCTGTCTCGCAGTCACACAGTACAAAGAATTTGATCCCGAAGCGGTGACGCTTCGACGGAATGTACTGGCGGAAAGAGAGACGTCCACGGAAGAGGACCAAGGACTCATCGATCACGACATTCTGGAAAGGTTTGAAAAACCGGCGATACCTGTAGAGGAGGGAGTTCAGGAATGGCCGTAATTTCCAGATCTTGTCGGCTCCGTGTGGCGCAGTGTTATCGACAAAGTGCCAGCACTTCAGAATTTTCCTATACTGGTCCCTTGGCATGTAGGTGTTGAACACTGGCGTTGCTATGATGTCATGCATAACCCAATAATCTAACATGTTGTGTTTCTTTATGTGGGGCACGATGGTGAGGGCCAAAAACACGAGGAGTTCGCCGATATCAATGGGTGTCCATCTCCGCATGTGGGGCGACCTCATTTCATCGGCGTGCTGGCGACCATACAGGTTTGTCTCTGTGACAATGTCCCCGAGCAATTGGTCATCAAAAAATGCCCGGAAGTAGTCGTAAGGGGTGTCATTCTCCGAGCAGGGAAAGGCAGGCTGGACGCCATTCGGTGCCTTGTCAAAGAGGAGTGGATGACCAGGCATATCCCGAGGCAGGCAGTCCTGCAACTGAAAGGCAGGTGGTGATACCGGCCTCCTGGCCCCTCCTGGGGAACCTCCTGGTGCACCTTCTGGTGCACCTCCTCTGGCACCTCCTCGGGCACCTCGGGCCCTTCCCCGGGCACCTCGCTGTGGCTGTCCCTGCTGTGGCTGTGGCTGTCCCTACTCTGGCTGTCCCTGCTGTGGCTGTGGATGTCCCTGCTGTGGTTGTGGATGTCCCTGCTGTGGCTGTGGATGTCCCTGCTGTGGCTGTGCCTGCTGTGGCTGTGGCTGTTCTCTGTCCCTGCGATGGCTGTGCCTGCTGTGGCTGTCCCTGCTGTGGCTGTGCCTGCTGTGGCTGTCCCTGCTGTGGCTGTCCCTGCTGTGGCTGTCCCTGCTGTGGCTGTGCCTGCCCGTCATCAGAGTCGCTTCCCGGCAGCGGGGATATCCTGGCTTTCGGCGAATCGGGAGAGCTTGGGCCGGCATCGTTTTCCTCCAAATCCAGCCAACGCCTGGTCTCCCTCGTCCGCGCCATCTCAGGTGGCGTTGCCAACACGGGGGGATGTGCATCTGCAGCTGGTGTAGAGGTCGCTGGACCAGCTTGTGCATGGGCGGGGGTAGTTGGCATCTGGTCTACCCCCGAGATGTTGGTGAGCGAAATCACTGGAGGCTCTGACACAGCGGCTCGCTGCCTGGATGGGGGGTCAATGACCTGGTCCGTTTTGCCGGTCTGGCACTGTTGCCTATGCAAAATGTGGGAATGGTATTTCGTATGAGGGATGTGCAGACTCCAACTTTATAACTGTAAGACATGATATATTTGAAAGAAAGAGAGAGAGTGAGAGAGAGAGAGTGTCGTGATAATATAACTATTTTACACATGTATCATATATATGATAAAATAATATATACGGTACATATGTTCCCCACAATCATATAATGCCAAGCACAAATATTCAATCTTTCGTTGTTTGTATTACCGTAAGAAATCTACCGAATGCCTGAAATAATACGCAAATAAAATGCTTGCAATCAAACTCTTAATAAATTTCAAGGTCACATGCAATTATAAAAAGGTATATTGTGGACCACAATCTTCGCCAAGCTTCGTGTTGCTTGTATTATCGTGAGAAATGTACCGTACAACCTGGTTATCGTTATCGTGAGAAATCTACCGAACGCCTGAAATAATACGTTATAAAATGCTTGCAATCAAGCTTTCAAGCAATTCAAGGTCACATGCAATTATAAAAAGGTATATTGTAGACCACAATCTTCGCCAAGCTTCGTTGTTGCTTGTATTATCGTGAGAAATTTACCGTACACCCTGGTTATCCTGAGAAATCTAACGAACGCCTGAAATAATTACGCTATAAAATGCTTGCAATCAAACTTTCAAGCAATTTCAAGGTCACATGCAATTATAAATGTATAGGTAGACCCAGAGAGGAAGAGAGAGAGAGAGAGAGAGAGGGAGAGAGAAAGAGAGGAGGAGGAGGAGGTCAAGGACATCTGTTAGGTGTGATTTTGCCTGGGGGTAAGATTAGATAGGGAGTGCCCTGGCCTATATCAGACAAAGAGAGTGAGAGAGAGAGAGAGAGAGAGTCGTGATAATATAACTATTTTACATATGTATCATATATATGATGAAATAATATATACGGTACATATGTTCCCCACAATCATATAATGCCAAGCGCAAATATTCAATCTTTCGTTGTTTTGTATTACCGTAAGAAATCTACCGAACGCCTGAAATAATACGCAAATAAAATGCTTGCAATCAAACTCTCAATCAATTTCAAGGTCACATGCAATTATAAAAAGGTATATTGTAGACCACAATCTTCGCCAAGCTTCGTTGTTGCTTGTATTATCGTGAGAAATGTACCGTACACCCTGGTTATCGTGAGAAATCTACCGAACGCCTGAAATAATACGTTATAAAATGCTTGCAATCAGACTTTCAAGCAATTTCAAGGTCACATGCAATTATAAAAAGGTATATTGTAGACCACAATCTTCGCCAAGTTTCGTTGTTGCTTGTATTATTGTGAGAAATGTACCGTACACCCTGGTTATCGTGAGAAATCTACCGAACGCCTGAAATAATACGCTATAAAATGCTTGCAATCAAACTTTCAAGCAATTTCAAGGTCACATGCAATTATAAAAAGGTATATTGTAGACCACAATCTTCGCCAAGCTTCGTTGTTGCTTGTATTATCTTGAGAAATGTACCGTACACCCTGGTTATCGTGAGAAATCTACCGAACGCCTGAAATAATACGCTATAAAATGCTTGCAATCAAACTTTCAAGCAATTTCAAGTTCACATGCAATTATAAAAAAGTATATTGTAGACCACAATCTTCGCCAAGCTTCGTTGTTGCTTGTATTATCGTGAGAAATGTACCATACACCCTGGTTATCGTGATAAATCTACCGAACGCCTGAAATAATACGCTATAAAAGGCTTGCAATCAAACTTTCAAGCAATCATAAAATGTAAATTGTACTTACCAACACCCACACCAGTATGTTCTTTGTCAGGAACGTCTCCATCTTGCTCAACGTTCTCTGCAGCATCAACCTCAACATATGCGGCACGCAAATTATGCCTGGGGTGAAAGCCTATGATCGGCATATTTTCGACTTCCGAGTCTTCCTCACTATCAAAACTATCACCCAGACCTTCCATGGTGTCATTCAACAGCCTATTAGAAAGTTCTGAAGAGTTCATCATGATATCTAGGTCCTGGGCGGTGAGCGGGGCCTGATGAGTAGGGTGGCGCGACGCACTAGGGGTGGCGGCCACCGAATCGGACACGGGCAAATCTTGACCTTCCATCACGGGTGCTTGAGGGTTACTGAGTCATGGTCATGCAGTGGGGATATGTGGGTGGGACCTTGTAGTACACCGCCTGACCACCAGGTTTCGCTTTCCACTTAAATTAGGGCGGGAATTAGCCCACGGACTTACGTCGGGCCCCGCCACATAGTCCAATTTTTTCGATACGGACTTAAGTCGGGCCCCGCTAAACAAGGGTTAAGTGTGTTAGCCTTGCATGTAGACAAGTGACAAGATTAGTAGGCCTATATGAGCATAAAAAGCATGAAAACTAGCCGCTAACCCCTGATGGCATCCTCCATTCTCTAATTGACAGCAGGCGCCTTTTATGTGATATTGGACCATTTTCTGATACAGCCTTGTTTATAGATATTACTGGGTATATAATATAATTAACCCCTTCTGTACCGGTGACGTCTTTTTAATAATAGTATAGCTGTATTTAGCAGAATTTATGTAGTTTACGAACGGTGTGTGGTAAAAGGGTCAAGTTAGATAGTTCAAAGCATGGTAATCGCTGGAGGCCATTTTTAAACTGAATACAATAAATAATTTGTGGTTAGATTAAAGTGAATAACACGTCGTCGGTACGGAAGGGGTTAATAATTAGTTTGCCCTTTTTCCGTGCAGATCTACAACGGGTATTTAGCATGGTACCTGAACAAACACACCCCATACACCTCCACCCTCTCCATCCACCTCCACCGCCTGGTAGAGTCCGGCATCTACCTCCACCTCTACCACGTCCACATCGGGGAATTCCAGAGCAACACCCGCAAGCAGGTCAGTGGCAGGGGAGATTTTCAATTGACGACTTGCGAGTTTCAGGCTATAAGGAAGTTGGAGCTGTAGACATCGATAGTAAATAGAAATACAATAATAATGTAGGTTTCTGATGGATAACAAGTATGTTTAATTGGGTTTTATGTATTTATAAAGGAACTACAACCGTAATTTAGCTGGAAAGTCTGCTAAATATCGATGTCTACAACTCCAACTTCCTTATAGAACGAAACTCGCAAGTGGTCAAGTGAGGGATTTTTTTTTTCTGGATCCCTTTCTTCCTCATGTTTAGACCTATTAGATTTGAAATTTTAAGACCTCCGTCCCATTAGTTTGGCAATTTTCTGACATTTCGCCCTATTTCCGTCAATTTTAAGACCTTTTGTGCCATTTAGGTGTCATTATTTTGCCGGTGAGTGATAGCGTGCCTTTAATTTAGGAGGAACCGAAGACATTTTCAACCAAAAAATGTACAAATATGTATCGAAAGGGGGGGAGGGGTCTTACTCTTGGGGGTATTTTTTAATAGCTTGATGGAGGTCTTGGGAACAAACTAAAAACCTATCTTTTAATACTTACGCTGCGGCCATATTTCCGCTATATTAGGGTTCATTCAGGCACTCCTGAATTATTGAGCAAGTGTCTGAATGAAATTAAATGTATTCAGCCCAAAACTAGAAGAAAATAGCTTCAAAATTACACCAGAACGAGCTTCGTAGCGCACAGGGTTCAACCGCAGCGCTACCATAGAAATCAGCAAAATATTTGCTAATAATGAGCAATGTCGCGCTATATTTGCCTTTGGCAGCGCTGCATAGAGACACGGCTGAACCTCCTTAGTGCCACGGCCGCCTGGCTGGAGAGCGGACGGGGGCCTGCCACACTCCCGCTCACTAGCACTCTGTAAAGTCAGTGAAAATAGGTTAGCCTAAACAGTAATCGGATGCGGAAATACCCTAAGCCGACCAGGCCAAGTGGGATATCTCTATTGGTCTAACTGGTACGGTGTCTGCCTCACAACCCAAGGGTCGAGGGTTCAAGCCCCCACCAGGGCTTGATATTTTCGGGAGGCTATTCCCTCATCTAACGAAGTTTAGGTGTGCGGGTAAAATTGTTCAGATAACCATCTGAACAATTTTACCCGCACACCTAAACTTCGTTAGATGAGGGAATAGCCTCCCGAAAATATCAAGCCCTGGTGGGAGTAAGATCGGAGCTCCATAAATCCTATTTCGGGTATGGTGTAAAAAACAATTCCTACAACTCGTCTCCACAGGCTGTAAGAACTTCTAAATTGTTATAAATTGCCATGGCATTCCAGAACGATTCCCACAGCCAATGGGTTAACAGGCCTTTTATCACACTTGCCAAAAATCGTGTAAACCAAGAACGAAGACCCAGAAACCCGCAGAAAAATGGTCAAGTGTGATAACCCCTTTAGGCAGCATCATCCAAGTAGTTGTCTAGCGTTTTTACTATACCCTGTTCCAAACAGGTAGGGCAAAATCGTGACCCCTAACCTCTGTAACTCATGAAGCGTTGGAGCATATTGGGTGTAAATTTCTACACCTTTTCTCTGGCTAACTCTTCCCAAATGGTAGAAATATTAGCTCGATTACTCCTGTCGTCTGTGAGTTATAGAGATTAATGTTCAATAATTTTGGCCTACTTATTTGGAACAGGATATAGCCATTATTGGAATATGGCTTATAATTCTTGGTTAAAATCACCTAAGGTAGTCACAGATAAATTAACTCAATTTAGTTTTAACTCCTTCTGTACTGGCGACGTCTTTGTAACTATATTCTGGCTACTATTAGACAATTTTATTCAGTTTACAATGGGCCTCCGCAATCCTTCCGACTCAGATATGTCTGCACTATAGTATTTAAGTATTGTTCGTAATTTTAGATAGCTGAACATTATGTAACACCCGTTCTTAAAATCATCAATTACAAACCCCAATGCACTTGAATAAACTAATGAAAGCATTATAGTCCTCCCGGGATTCGAACTAGGGACACCTCACCCAGAACATAAGCATCTAAGCCATTACACCACCAACACAGTTATATAATTATATAATATATGTTATATATGTTATATATAATATATGGGAGCGGTTCGTTCGTGACCACCCCTTCGGGGATCACGGCGTCAGGCAATAGATAGATATAGATGTTATACTATAGGGTCTCTAGGTGTCCCCATTTTCTATAAGCTATGGTGTAATACATAGGAATGAATGGAGAATGCCTGTGCATAGAGGAGTGATAATGCGGTCGTTGGGAGAGGGGGTCGGGCACCAGTTGGATTAGATCATAGTCCGTCAGGCGCCTGGCCCGGGGAGCTGGTATATATGAATGGTCATGCTTGGATGTGAGGTGGGCGGGCATTGTGGTGTGCTCTGCTGCGTGTCTGCCTGTTGAGACCGGAACCTCTCCGGGAGGTTTGGGGCTGGGAAAATGCTGGAGGCCCCTAGTGATCTTGGGTCTCTGGGTCTTCTCCTGGGTGACCTAGATGTGTGTGAATTTATATTTTGCTTTTTTATGTTGTGTTGTGTTGTCCCTGTTTGGGTTCTGTTTCGAGTCGGCCACTCCCAGCTATGGGGTATATGCCTGTGTATATACATACAATACATACATGGTGTAACTCAAACTGTGTATATTACAGATCAGGTCGGAAGCTGTGTTGAATCTGGAACACCTTCAGAGCGCCTTCATTGTGTTGGTGTTTGGGATGTTGTTGGCGGCTGTGGTGCTTGTGGTGGAGATATGTCAACACCAATAACACCATCACCACCATTATTACCACTACCTCCAACATCGGCACCACCCCCAATAATAGCAATAACAACACCATCACCACAATCACCACCCAAATAACTACCACCAACATCACCACCACCACAATCACCACCAAAACAACCACCACCATCACCACCACCACAATCACCACCAAAACAACCACCACCAACATCACCATCAACATCACCACCACCACAACTACCACCAACATCACCACCACCATAATCACCACCAAAACAATCACCACCAACAATAAGAACAACACCATCATCACCACTAATAAAACATCACCACCAAAACAACTATCACTACCACCACCACCTCCACATACACCACCAATAACAACACCATCACCACCAACATCTAAACCACCACCACCTACACCACCAATACCAACACCACCACCACCAACTACACCACCACCTCCACCTACACCACCAATACCACTCCCAACACCACCACCACCTCCACCTACACCACCAATAACAACACTATCACCACCACTAACATCTACAGCACCACCACCTCCACCACCAATAACAACACCATCACCACCACTAACATCTACAACACCACCACCTCCACCTACACCACAAATACCAACACCATCACCACCACCACCTACACCACCACCTACACCACCACCACCTCTACCTACACCACCAATACCAACACCATCACCACCACCACCACCTCCACCTACACCACCAATACCAACACCATCACCACCACCACCACCACCTCCACCACCAATACCACTCCCAACACCACCACCATCTACACCACCACCACCTACATCACCAATAACAACACCATCACCACCACCACCATCTACACCACCACCACCTCCACCTACACCACCAATAACAACATCATCACCACCACTAACATCTACACCACCACCACCTCCACCACCAAAAACAACACCATCACCACCACTAACAAAACCACCACCACCTCCACCTACACCACCAATAACAACACCATCACCACCACCACCATCTACACCAACACCACCAATACTACTCCCAACACCACCAACATCTACACCACCACCACCAATAACAACACCATCACCACCACTACCATCTACACCACAACCAACAACACCTACACCACCAATACCAACACCATCACCACCACTCAGATACCTTAACCCCTTCTGTACCGGTGACGTCTTTTTCATTATATTCTAGCTATATTTAGACGACTTTGTGAAATTTAAGGAGTTGTGGTAGTAAAAATGGTCAAGTGAGATAACTGGAAGCCTGTTAGTTCCTGGAGTCCCTTTTTAAACTGAAGGAAATCGTCAAATAGTATCCAGGATAAAATTAAAAGGATGTCACCGGTATAGAAGGGGTTAAGGGGAGGTTTTTAGTTTGTTCCCTAGACCTTATATTTACACCATATAGACCACCTCTCAAAATAAATTTTAACATTTTTCGATATAAAAATGTCCCGGCCTAAAGCCGGTTCCTTTTAAATTACAGGCTCGCTATCGCTCGCCAGGAAAAAATTGACACCTAAATAACACGAAAGGTCTTAACATTGACAGAAATGGGGCGAAAGCTCTTAAAATTGCCTAACTAATGGGGCGATCGTCTTAAAATCTCAAAGCAATGGGGCTAAGCATGAGGGAGAAAGGGGTCTAAAAAAAATCCCTCAAATGGAAATCTCCCCTTAATCTCTATAGCCCACTCATAAATATTCGTGGACTTGACATATTTCTTTAATCAGAAAGTATATAAATTATCTGGAAACAAATTTATGAATATATTTCTATACATCAACTACACAACTATGTATTCTATATATTGAAAAGCAAGCTCTATCTATAAATTAATCCAGGTATAGTTTGTTTCATTTCAACTGACGATAAATTGCAAAGTTCCCATCAAGATTGCTCAGTTATTTTGAAGATTGTGTAGTGAAATATGGTGTTGATTATATAAATTTGGTCTTAGTATGATGCAAAGACAAAGTAGTTTCACAGTTTTCCATTAAGTTTCGATAAATTAGCAGCCAAGGGATTCAATTTACCGCCAGCTGAAAAGAAACAGAGTATAGTTATAATTGCATAAACAAAAACATAAGAGGGGTCCAGGAATTCTTACGAGTGGCTACAGACTATGGCATCCGAGTGTACTTGGGTCACTATACTCGGTTTCTTTTCAGCTGGCGATAAATTGAATCCCTTAGCAGCTAATATTTCGATACTTAACCTATTAAACGCGAAAATACCCTAGGGGCAAGGGTACTTATTTGTGAATTTCTAGCCTTGGATTCTTACAGAATTCGTTATATTTACGATATAGAGCATTATTTGTTTTCAATATGCTTTTATTTTACATCTATGATGTATATATGAACCTTCTATCTATCTATCTATTGCACTGACGCCGTGATCCCCGAAGGGGTGGCCACGAACGAACCGCCCCCATGCACCTTTGTCCCCAGTCAGTCGACGCCCCTCCCCCCAACCAGCACCGCCTTCGTTCATGTAGTTCCTCACTCCATCCTTCCACCTCATATTCGGTCTACCTCTCCCTCTCTGTCCCTCCACCTCGCTCTCGTACACCCTCTTAGTCATTCTCTCGCTTTCCATACGTTCCATATGGCCGAACCATCTCAAGTTGTTCCTTTTCACACTTTCCAGCACATCTACCTCCACACCACACCTCCTTCTTACTTCCTCATTAGTCTGTCTATCCCTCCATGTAACTCCGCACGCACTCCTTAAGTAATTAATTTCCACTGCTCTCACTCTTGGTCTGAGTCTCTCAACCAACGTCCATGCTTCGCTTCCGTAAGTCAGTGTCGGGATTACCACACTGTCATGCAAGGACTTCTTCACTTCATATGAACCTTCAAGAGTGTTTAAATAAGTTGGAAAAGCATTTGGGTGGTGGAAAACGTAAATATTGGCCACCCGGTCATAATCTCAGGCGAGAGTAAGCCCGGCGCAACCCTCCCCTCTCGTTGTCTGTGAGGTAACTGAGGTGAGCGGGGCAGTGTCTGACTGTGTCTCGGTGTAATATAACAATCTTTGATGCAACCCCCTTGTGCTACATTATCGCGGGAGAGAAAAATAACCGATAAATGATGAAAATAAGAGGAAAAATAGGTGATAATTGAGGAGGGGGGGGAAGGGGGAAGGAGGGGAATGTGGGGGTGAGAAACACATGGATGAGTACTAGAGGGGAATTATCTCACCTAGAGACAAATTGCTTTGTTTTGATAGCCCCTGGGATGTTTTTGAAGGCTTTTTTTATGGTCTTGTTTCCGTGAGGCCTATCGCGTTCCCTATGGTGAGCCTTCCGTGAGGCCTATCGCGCTTCATGGGTTAATGGAAGAATATGAAACTACTATGTCTATGCATCCTATTAAGACTTCCTATTAAGAAAGTAAATAATTGAGTTTCTTGTTATTCACTATTCTAATATTCATGCGAGTTCCCGACTGTGTGTGTAATTAATGATAACATTAAGTTCATATGTCCATACCTTTGTTTATTAACTGTGAAATTATTATTGTCTCCCCTATCGGTTTTGCTTAGAAAACCAAGGTCAAGATATTCTTACCACAGACTTAACTATTCTTCTAGTGTACCAATAAAACTCATTACCTGTTTTGGATGCATGATTTGCCTTGTCTCTACCCTGTGCATGTATACTGAACACCATGTTCTTCCTATATGGTGAACCTAAACTACCTGTGTTCGCCCAGCATAGCCATATACTCGTTGCTGATCGCATTCCTTTGCATAATATTGTATGACACATTCTTCATTTCCTTCTGACTAATATCTTACTTAATCATACTTGATGATGTCCAGAGGGCCCGGCCTCACAGTCGTGGTGCGCCACCGCTGCGTTCGTCCTGTGTGTCCCTTCGCAGGAGGTCCATCTGGTCTGGTATCGAGTTTGAGGCTGCCCAGCAGTTCGCAGTGTATCCAGACACTGGTGGTTCATCTGGCAGGGTCTTTAGGAACCTGTTTAGCTCCCCTTTGAACATGTCTACCGGGCAACCTGTTTTGTCTCGCACTCCTTGGGCAGAGAGTTGAATATTTTTGGACCGGTATTTCCTAGGCTGGCTGCAAAGAGAGATCTCACCCGATCAGGTGAATTTGTTGGTAGGGATCTCCTCTCGCACTTTCATCCAGTTCGGTCGTTTGGCTTTGCTTGTAATTCGTTAATTGTTGGGTACCAGCTCCTCCAGGATTTTCTATATGTAGATGGCGCAATATCTGTCTCTCCTTTTCTGCTGGAAGCGCATCTACACAGTCCATTTATGGTGGCTTTCTTGTACTTCCACAACAAATGGGCCGTGTACATAGAGGAACAAAATGTCCGGAACAAGGTGACTTTAGTTTCCCAATTACACATGTGGAATTTCCTCAAGATGATGTAACCACGTAAATAGAGCTGTCTGCGCTGCTGGCCAATACCTGCATCATCTGAGCAATTGTTTGAATAATGTGTCCCAGGTATTATATTTTGTTTACTTCTTGAATAATTTTATTATTAAGTGAGAAAGTAGGTAGTTTACCCAAGGACAGTAATTTTAATTTAAATATAAGAACCGCACTTTCCAGAGGGTTGAATATATCACAATGTTAGGTAGCGCCAACGAACTTGACAATAATCTTGACCCCTTAACTTCTCATAACTCAAAAGGACCTAGAGCAATCTGGCTGTAAATATCCACACCTATTTTCTGGTGGACTCTTCCCAATTGACAGAAATTTCAGCCTGATTGCTTTCATTCATTATGAGTTATAAGAAGTTAAGGGTCCAAGATTATTGTCAAGTTCGTTGGCGCTACCTATACCAAAAGATTCACAGATATCAAGTAGTTTGCTGGGACCCGCAGAAGACGGTGCCATAATCGACATACATGAGATGGTTGATGATTATATTCCCACCATAACAACCAATCTCCGGTCGTTTTTCTGGTCACCTTTCTCCCTCATGTTTAGTCCCATTATTTTTTAGATTTTTAGACGTTCGGCCCATTTGTTTGGTGATTTTAAGACCTTTCGTCCCATTTCGTTATAAATTTTAAGACCTATCGAGCCATTTAGGTGTCAATTATCGCGAGCCTGTAATTGTAAGAGGAACTGGCCTTAAGCCGGGAAATTTTTCTACCGAAAAATGTACAAATTTACCTTGAGAGGGGGGGGAGGGGGTCTAGGGGATGTTTGTCTACGTTTGAGGGATGTCTAGCGATAAAAACTAAGAATTTATGAATGAATTAATAGGCCAAAAAAAGCAGTCAGTGTCCCCTTAAGTAATCCATACAAGTGTTAAATAAGTATGGTGAGAGAATACTACCCTGTCTCACACCATTAATTAGTTACTTCAAAGGAATCACAAATAATGAGCAGATCATGAGCATAGGCCTACATAGTTTAGTGAACCGATCCCAGTAGTAGCTAATATTAATCGTGATCGTGTATTCAACCTTTAAGGGAGCCCACCTCGCTTTTTTTAAGGGAGCCCACCTCGCTTTTTTGTTATCTTTCTCTCCCTCTCTCTTTGGCTTGTATCCATTCGGCCTTATATTCAGCCTACTGTTTTAAAACGTTTACCCCCATCCAGGTGTCAATATTTTCCTGGCGAGCGGTAGCGAGCCAACATATATATATTTTTGCTTTGACAGCAAGCTAAATTTGTAAATTTTTCTATCGAAAAATTTCTCCGGCGAAGCCGGATTTCTCCATACAATGCTGGCTCGCTATCGCTCGCCAGGAAGAAATCGACACCAGGATGGGGATAAACGTCTTAAAACAGTTGGCTGAATGGGGCCGAATGGATACAAGCCAAGAAAAGAGAGAAAAGGAGAGAAAGATAAAAAAAAAAAAAAAACGGTGACCTTAACTCCTTCTGTACGGGTGACGTCCTTTTCATTATATTCTGGCAACTATTACACGATTATATTCAACTTAGAAAGGACGTATAGGCTACTCATTAAAAGGCTACAGACTAACTCAATTAATCCTTTTAGAAACCACATATCAATCCTAAGCTTAATGTAAAATCGTCTAAAGGCAGCTGAAGTCAACTAAAAAATATGTCGCTGGTACAGAAGGGGTTAAGGGGTTCACAGATTTTTTTTTTTATCTCTCTCTCCTTTTCTCTCTTTCCCTGGCTTGTATCCATTCGGCCCCATTCAGCCCCATTCAGCCAACTGGTTTAAGACTTTTATCCCCATCCAGGTTTCGATTTCTTCCTGGCGAGCGATAGCGAGCCAGCATTGTGTGGATAAATCACTAAATCAGGCATCGCCGGAGACATTTTTCTTTAATATTGTTTACAAATTTAGCTTGCTGTCAAAACAAAAAATATATATGCTGGCTCGCTACCGCTCGCCAGGAAAATATTGACACCTGGATGGGGGTAAATGTCTTAAAACAGTAGGCTGAATGGGGCCGAATGGATACAAGCCAAAGAGAAGGAGAGAAAGATAAACAAACAAAAAAGCGAGGTGGGCTCCCTTAACTGTGTTGGTGGTGTAATGGTTTAGATGCTTAAGTTCTGGGTGTGGTGTCCCGAGTTCGAATCCCGGGAGGACCATATTCTTCCTCCCCCGAATGTCTCTTGTGAAGGATCTCTGGACAGACTCAAGATCTTCATTGTTAATTCCACCTTTGGTGTGGCGACCAAAGTTAAGGGTGTAGTGCTTGTTTTTTTGAATATATATATATATTAATTGTTTTAGTTTCCTCGCTAGACCTTCATCAAGCTTAGAAAATCACCCCCTAGACCCCCTTTCAAGATAAATGTGTACATTTTTCGGTAGAAAAATTTCCCCGCCAAAGGCCGGTTCCTTCTAAAATTAGAGGCTCGCTATCGCTTGTCAGGGAGAAAACGACACCTAAAGGGCACGAAAGGCACGATAACGTTGCCTCGTTATCGTAGCGTCTTCCACTTTGGGTCCTCGGAATACGTTGTCTGGGTTCGGGGGTGGTGGTTGGCTAAAATTTTCTCTCACAAATACCCCATTAAAGGCTTCATTCATTGTTTGGGCAGTCTCTCCGTAATTTTCCATCATTTCTCCGGAGGTAATTTTCAGCCTGGTGATGGTTCCTTTTGCATTGGTCTTATGGAAATTCAATATTAAGAAAACTTCATATGTGCACATGGGATACAAAAATAACATTGTTCAACTCCTACTGCTCACCAATGTATACAGCACAACTATGGTGGAACTATAAGAAAATGTCAGTGAATAGACTAAGTATCTCATATCACAATATCATGAAAATGTTTCTGGGGCTCTCAAAATATGAGAGTACAAGTACGCTATGTGCCTATATGAACTTACACTGTTACCAATCACTCATTAGAAAGCTAACATATAAATTCATTCAGCGCCTTAACACTTCTGAGAAAGTGCAGTACAGTACCGATATTCCTATACTGTACTGTAGCAACATACTGTACCGGAAGCTAAATGATGTGAGGCATGGTACTGTACACAATTAGGACAGTGGTTTTGGTAACACAGTAGTTTGATGACCACTGTTTTTGGTTGAGGCAGTGCTGTGAACTACATGATAGCAAGCTGGGTATTATTATTTTTTTTTTATTTTATGTAGCCTATGTACAGTAGCTTATATATATTTATGTTACTGTAAGGTATATATGGACCCCAGTATGGTCCCCTCTGTACTGTGTGAGTCTGAAATAAAGTATTATTATTAGGGGTTCGTCCCCTACGGGGAATCCCTATTGTAATCATTAAACCTGGAATTTCATCCAAATTCTTCTTACGCGCCGGTTTCGACGCAATAACTCCAGAACCGCTTTTTGGATCGGGATCAAACTTTCACAAGAGGTGCGTTTTTGTATTGGGCAACTTTTGATATGCTAAACATCCGGCATGGTGGCCAAACAGGTCCGTGACAGCCGATTTCCCGAAAAACTTGACGCTTAAATACCGTCTCTCCCACTCACAGGAAACGACTGGGCTTTGGCATACGCACTCCCCTACTAATGCTCCGCAAATTTTATAGAGAAGGTTTTGGTTTTGCACGTGGGGTTTTTTCCGGCAATCTTGAAAAAACTCTAATTCCACTTAAAATTCCACATCTTGAAAACTACGCCGATGATCAGAGCCATGCTTGCATAGTTGGGTGAGGCTCACGATTCCGAACGTTTTGATACCAAAAAAATAAAAATGGGTGGAATAGTTTGGCCGCAGCATTGACAACTGTCTATTCTTAAATTACTTTAAAACCGAATTCGCTACCACACACAAAGTTTACCGTCTACAGTCTATAGGCTTCCACGCATCCCCCAGTTTTGCTTAATAACATAATCTCTTTATTATTCAGTCCTATCTTTTGTTTTTTTATTTAACTCTCTCAAAACCATTCGAGTCCCTACGAATTCCAGCAATTATTTAGCCAACCTACCTATACATACCTACCCTACCAAATAATAATGATAAATTCAAATTTATTTTTGGTGAATGACAGAGTATTGGCTAAGGTTTTTAACAATTCCTCCCTTTGCCAAATGCTTAGTTTAATAACAATGATATGGACCTTTAAAGTTTTGGCAATTGCCCGTGTGACTCGTATTTTAACCCTCCTAAAGTGTTACCACGAAATACCGCTAGATCCTTTCTCAAAAGTCGCTAGCATGTTGCTACATAGCCAAACAATCTTAGGATAATGCTGCAATTTCTAAAGAGTTTTGGTTTGTTTGTTTTGCAAATTTTACAATGTAGTATGACTAGAATGTCTGAAATTTTCAAATTATCCCTAGTAAATGTCTCTAGATATAAAAGAAATGGCTGCTAGATTGAAGTAAATAGCTCTACATTTAGCGGTAATATGTAGCTTTACAACTGGCACCACTGCAACCACCACAGCCCTCCCAGTATGTCTCCACAAAATACCGCTAGATCCTTTCTCAAAAGTCGCTAGCATGTTGCTACATAGTCAAACAATGTTAGAATAATGCTGCAATTTCTAAAGAGTTTTGGTTTGTTTGTTTTGCAAATTTTACAATGTAATATGACTAGAATGACTGACATTTTTAAATTATCCCTAGTGAATCTCTCTAGATATGAAAAAATGGCTGCTAATTTGAAGTAAATAGCTCTACATCTAGCGGTAATATCTAGCAATACAACTGGCAACACTGCCTAGCCCTTCCATCCTATCTTCTTCCTCCCTCATATGTATCAACAACCACTCTAGTGAACTTTCGGTATTTAGTTTATTCAGCTTAATACTATTTATCCACATAAAATAGAAACCTATCACGATTGTTGTCTAATACAACCATAGATAATGCTATTACATATTATTTGAACATGATGTTGAATTTAGCAGTTGTGTTTACCTTGAACAGTAATTGACAGTCTGTGACAGAACCGAAAGCTTCTCTTGCCGTGTAGTACTCAAAGAAAGCAGGGGTACTTAAGCCAAGTCAGAGATGCAGAGGTAACTTTCACAATGCATTATAACCCTAGACAGACACCAATATACCACTAAATCAGACAAATATCACTACAAAAAATATAGGAAAATATTATATTAATGTCCTAGGTATTTGAAATTATGCAAATGAGCAAAATCCATTATGATATAATGATAATGGGATTGATTAGTATCTGGCAACAGTGTTGCACAAAATTTTCTGAACGTATGCGAACTTCGGAGTATTTATTCCATTAATATACACATCTATCACTATTTAAATGTAATACAACCATACACAGTGCTATTACATATTATTTGAACATAATATAGGATGCTCTTTCCTTTAAACCATTTTCTATATCTATTCACGAAAAATATAGGCCAAGCCTAGGCAGCGCTACCGGTAGGTACGAATTTATCAGTTCGAATTTTGATTGAGAGTGGGATTAGGCCTAGGCTAGGCCTAGCCTAGGGCTTAACATGGGATACTGTT